>JAEMON010000001.1:86847296-86866244 GCA_030264115.1 Lygus lineolaris | reverse complement strand
CCCCTGGGGGTCGCTCCCCACACTTTGAGAACCGCTGCCCTAAACTATGGTGACATACCCTTCAGTATGGTATACCATATGGTACCCAAATTATCTGGACGTGAGCATTTACGTGCAACGCTGCGTTCGACAGGGGAGCGATTAACGCGTCTTTTAAGTGGTATTAACTCGTTTTCCAGCTCCCAAACGCTTTCCAAAAAAACCTCCGAGAAGTGTAACCTCGTGGCGAGTATATCCAACTTTGGGGAACTCTGAGGGGAAACTCCTAAAAGTTTCTAGGAACAAACCTATTATTGAATACGTATGTACAATTTATTGTTCACAAGAACATACTCGTAAGAATAGAATGAGTCGTTCAAAAAAATGTGAAACTGAGTAATGAACGCATTTTAGAGATTAGTAAAAGTGTATTAGATCCCTCGTATGCTTTTGTTCGACGATGGCTTGAAACAAATAATTAGCGAATTTTCGAAGAAAATGAAGCTATTGCAATGGCTTCAAAATTTTAATAATGCAAATTTTTGAAAATTTTCTCCATGGAAATCCGTTTCAGACCATTCTAAAACGATTCCTGAAATGTAACACTTTTTCATATGTATATATATATTTATATACATATTTATATATTTATATGTTTATATATGTGTCATTCCAGACGATATCTGACCGAGGAATCGAGATAAAAAATCCGAAAAAATTTTGAAATGTCAATAATATAAGAAGAAAGGATGAGTTCGTTGGCCAGAATTTTTGAAGTAGGTACTCCAAGGGGTAAAATTTTGAAAATTTAGTTCAAAAATCGCTTAAAAAACACGTTTTTTGAGGTTTTTTGTGTAAATTACCATCTGAAACATAGGAACATATGGTATATTCGGAATGAGCGTGAAATTTCCTGTAAGAATCACCCACCAAATCGGGTAAAATGATTCGTTGAAAATTCGCTCATCAACTCATGCAGCATGAGCACTTACTCATGTACTTTTTTTGAAGTAGAACATGGAAAATATTTTTTCTCATTAGGTATTTACGAAAGTTTGCGAAATGTTTATTTTCAAAATTGATCATACCAAAACCAACTCTAAGAGTGGCATTGCGAGACCATTTTTATTCGAGGAACCCGTTTGTATCATCTAGATTCTCGATACTTACATTTAGGTAGATACAACTTTAGTGTGTTGAAACGTTTCCCACGGCGAGAAAAATTATGAAATAAACGTGGGAATACAATGTCTGTCACGTTCTATATGACACCCAACTGCCTCTTGCCTCATTAAAAAAGGGGAAAAAATACTAAGCCATTTTCTAATGGCCACTTCCAAAGGACGCATAAGCACGGGTTTGTATCGTGTGTGATCCTCATAGGTTGGCTGACCATGAGGCGCAGCCATCTGCCACAAGGGCTTTCCGGCCGTTATTAATAAAACATAGTCACGGTGTTGTGATCCCTCAGGAAGTGTGCTTTCCTTCTTCTTGCGTCTTTACGCCGTGGTAATAATTTTGTGCGAGGCCTCTTAATAGCGTCACAGCTCTGTAGCATCACGGGTCACGAAAGTAAAACAAAAAAGTTGTGATCCCCCCCCCCCCCCCTCCACCCCCTCCCTTTACCAACTCCCCAAACGAGCGAATTTTCGAATAACTAGATACTCACTCTTAGGCATTGAACGGCGACTTTTATGGAGAATTTTAACAATTTTCACACGTCATGCAGTATTACTTAGGTAGGTACTGTTTACTTAAATTTTTTAAATGTCAAAAATATCAAAAGAAAGGATGAGTTCGTTGGCCAGAATTTTTGGAGTACTCCAAGGGGTTAAATTTTGAAAATTTATAGTGAAAAATCGCTTTTAAAACGTGTTTTTTGAGGTTTTTGGTGTAAATTACTATCTCAAACATAGGAACATATGATATATTCGGAATCAGCGTAAAATTTCTTATAACAATCACCAACCAAATCGGGTAAAATTATTTTTCGAAAATTCACTCATCAACTCATGCTGGATGAATGGAACTTTTTAGCATTTGTAGAGCAATGTATAACGATTTTTAACTAAGTAGGTTGTTACTCGATGTATGAACTAATGTTTTAGTGCGCAAAATGAAATATACCTATTGACATATTGGCGATAATTTATATTTTTAAACCGTTTCTAAAGTCATATTTTTTGTAGAAATTTCCTCAAGGTTCTGTCCGAGAGAAACGAGGAGGACGCAAGAGCCATTGCAATAGCTTGATTGTCTTCGAAAATTCGCTAATGAGAAAACCTACAAAGACGCTTGTCTCTCTGCAGGAGCTTGAGAATGAAATACATAATGACAAAGTTGAGTTCCGAAATTCCCCTGGTTTTTCTTTTTTGGTTGTTTCATAACCGAGCAAATTTTGAAAGCACAACCCGATAGAGGTCTTATGTATTCATAAAGGAGTTTTGAAGGAAGTGTTCTTTGGTCCAATACTCCATGGCCTTAGTCCAATACTCTATTTTTTCTTCGCGAGGGAGATCACAGAACCGATTGGGACTACTACATCCTGCACCATTTGAGGACAGTAATTGGAAACTCTGTTGAGAAAGCCTCAGCCAAGTTAGGTATATGTTGACAGTGTTTATAAATGGACCATAACATCCTTAAACAAACGCAATTCCTGTTTCCAGATAGACTCAATAACCTATTCCTGTTCAGATAGATTCAATAACAACCCGATATATATATAGCTACAGCTGCCCCCTCAAGCTGCACAAAAAGAAGCAATATGAAACTCATTCCAACGCTTCAAAATAAAGTTCTAAGGAACATTGACGACGTCCGCACAGATGACTTCCGCCCTGACCACATGAAGAACGCAGTTGCAGAAACTATTTTCAAAGGAAAAACATCCGTCAATTATAAGTAGGAATTTCATCCGCCATCAATTATAAACATCCGTCATGAATTATAAGTGGAAATTTCTTAACAAGAGTGGCGATGGGGAGAGACTGGATAATACCAAAGTACCTCGTCAAAATAAACCTCGTTTAATTAAAGAAAAGTTGCTAAGAGTAGAAAATATGATACCGCTGTAAATAAAAAAATAGTCTATCACTTGTAAACTGTAGAATGCGAGAAGAAATGTTGGGGGACCAAAATTCCAAACATTTGTAGTCTGGTAAGCAATTTTGAGCTAATGGGTCCAATTATCTGAATTGAATGAAAATAAACACACGCTTCCTCGTGCACGGGTAGAGTGAATTGCGGGTTTATAATTAATATGCGATGATCGCATCGGCCCCGAACTTGAAGACAACAAAACTATTACTCACAATAAGAAAGGAAACGTGCTTTGTCATATTACCAACGAAAGTTACGAGCATATTGCTGGGCATACGCTGTTATGAAAATTCGAAGCACTCGAATTTGAGGCCTGATTATTTGAATGGGTTGTTGCGAGTGTTGCGATCAGGAAAATCTTCTTACTTCAGAAACACCGAAGAACTGCGAAAGCTCCCTATGAAAGATGGCCATATCCAATGGATTGACCACGACCACCACCTCTCCTAGGTACACCGTTCCAGCAGTCTTCGACAAGAGCAAGACCCTCGTCCCCAACTGATCCATCCTACTTTGGAGAAGATGAACGACTCAGCTTCCGTTCAACGAGTAGAGGAGAACCTTTCACACATTTTATAGGCACTATCCCACTTGATCATCGTGATGTTCTAAATAAAATAGGTTTCATTCGTAGGAAATCGGTTAACATTTCCGAAAGTACTAGAAACTAGTTCTATGAAAATTTGCTTATAAAATGCATATCTGGAACTTTTAATTTTACATAGGTATTTATTGGATTGAATCACTAATTAGTGAAAGCCCATTATTACAATAAATATGGAATTTTGGAAAGCAATGCAATTTCTATTACTGCACTCTTCCTGCTCGTTAGCAATAACCGCAACTCGAGTGTACCTACCTAGAGAGGTAAAAAGTGTATTTCCTTTGATTCGATACTCTGATAGGAGTTTCTCTCGTAGCTTGTCCCCTTAAACTTCCGTTTCGTTCTTCCCGTGGTATAAAACTCCGTCATAAAGACTTTATTCAAAACTCCGACTTATTATTAAATTGACGAAAATCTTTTTCGACGTGCAAGCAAATTTGAAAATATGTATTAGAAAATGTGGGCACAAAGTTTAAGCTTACCTGTGTACTTTAGCAAGGTAAAGATGGCAGAAATACTGATGAAAAAATATCAATTTTATCAGTTTTTACAGGTTAGCATCCAATTTTGCTTACTCCACCGAAGTTAGGAAGCTATGTATTCGTCCAAGACCTATAAAAATTGGTGTCCTCCAAAATCGAAATTTTGACTTACTTCTTTGAGTTTCCGAGCTTCCTGAACAAATTTGGTTCCATGTCTGTCTGTCAATTCCTTGTGCTCCCCCAACCCAAACTATATGAAGTTGCTCCAAGTTGGTCCAAATTTGATCATATGTCCAATTATGATTTTGAAATGGAATATTGAAGTGGAATATTATTCATAGACTTAGAAGTTTGGCAGTAAAAGTTGATTTTGCTTCAGTGCATTCAAGGTAGTGGAAGCATTGTGTTCTCTTTTGGGATGTGAACAAATTGTTTTCCCCTAAAATCAATTTCCACTCGCATCTAACGTTGTAGAACTTTCTGAAAAATTTTGGTCCCGTGTCTGTCTGTCGGTCTGTGTGTCCACGAATCTTTGCCATTCGCATAACTACCACAACATCCCTCTAACCATGATGAAGGGGTTACATAGGTTAGGCCTTAGATGGTCCCGATGAATTTCATTCTCCAAAAGTCAATTCCCCGAGACCTAATGGTCCGATTTTGCTCAAATTTGAAGGACTGGAGCTAGGGATCGAAATATGATCCCATAATTATGAATTTCAACATTTTTGCGCATTTTAGCCTCCGTTAAAATCCTCCTAACCTCAATTTCTCACGGTCTAACGATCCGGTTTTGCACTAAATTGGTGGGTAATCTAATATTCTAAAGCCCCCTATTTAACCGAAATATCAACACATTTCAATGATCTATACCTACAATCATATTATGGATACAAGGGAACTATGTGCCACACCCACTTGACAGATGTTTATTGTTACTGTATAGCAAATTGGTACCTAACCAAAACTCTTCTGCGGAGTCTCGGTCGATGTTGCCTTACAAAATTGTAGATTACTCAGTATTTAACTTGCTACCGTATTAGATACCTACCTGTTTAGTATTAGGTTATGAAAAAAAAATCCTGAGTGTAACGTGGCAAGGCTTTGATTGGAGCCTGTCGATCTCCTGACATTCATGTCACATTGGGCTACCGATTCGTCTGGGGCGCGAACGCGGGGACACATTCAACTCGATGGCATGAAAAAACAGCTGGTGCGAGGCTTCACACTACTTTCTTCACCCGTAAAAACCTGCAAAATTGCTATGTTGGCGGATTTTAACGCTGATTTCGGCCTTCAATCTACGAGTATTTTTGTGGAGATGAGGGGTATAGGAACTTGTTTCTACTTAGTAAGAATAGTGAATCCTGTGAGTTTCATCGAAATCTTTAGAGCAGTTTGGGAGAAAAGCTAAAAAATGGGCTAAAAACGACGTTTTTTCGCCTATTTGGAATGTGGTAGGTATGTGTGCAATAGTTGTTCTTCTGGCACTGGGGTGGTCTGAGGGTGAGGAAAAAGATTGGCGATTAGAATACGAAGATCGCCAATCTTTTTCCTCACCCTCAGACCACCCCAGTATTTGGAATATTTTCTCCCCCTAATAATTATCTGGAGGGCTGAAATTCTTATGGTCTCATCCTCAGACATGTAGAAACCAATCCTCGAAATCTGAATTTTTTGATCATTTTCGTAGGAGCTGCAATCGTGTTCATACACATACATACATACATACTTACATACACTTTTCCAAAACGTGGAGAAAAATGATCAGATGTCGATTAGGACCAGTTAAAGGTGGTGTTTCAGAAATTGGGTTTTCTGCTGATCGCAATACTCCCCATTCACCTTCAGGTGGGCTGAGGAAAGTAAAAAAGTTTCCCTTGACTTGTATTATGCACATCACCAAAATGTTTAAATTCTTCTTTAAAAAACTGTCATTTGGGAGGTACCTACCCTTTCTGAGTTCAATGCATTACGAACTCGTAAAGGGTGCCTCCCAAAGGGTAGTTTTAAAGAAGAATTTCCTCATAAGACGTGAGACGTCGCGGGAGACTTTTGCTTGACAATTTTGGTTCCGTGTCTGTCGGTCTGTGGTCAATTCCTTGTCCCAAGCAAAACAATATGAACTTACTCGTATGATCCAAATTTGATGACATTTTCAGGGATTGTGCGGGTTAGCTCCGTGACGGTCCGCTATGAATTTCATCGCCATCGGACAATTAGTAGCGTGAGAGCATGCGCAAACGTGAATTTCCTGAAACCCCGGTATCACAGTTCCTAATTGACCTATTCCGCTCCAATTCGGATGACAGTCGGGGGCTGACTCCAAGACAACGACCTATGAATTTCGTCTCGAATGGATCAGTAATAGCTACTGCGCAAGCGCAAACTTGAAATTTGTTTTCATGGGCGTAGCTCCGGAACTACGCGACCAATTTCGGTGAAAATTTCACGGATTCCGCGAGTTAGACCTTAGAGGATCCCCTACGAATTTCATCGTCATCGGACGATGATCTAGTAGCGTGTGCTCATGCGCAAAAGTGAATTTCCTGAAACGACGATTTCTCAGTTCCTAATGGATCGATTTCACTCAAACTCGGAGGGTAGTTGGGGGTTGACTCAAGACCTATGATTTTCATCACGGTATGATCAGTAATAGCTACTGCGCAAGCGCAAACTTTAAATTTCGTCACAGAATCGGCAACACCTGCTATCTCAATTGTTCTTACTTCTCAAGAGTGCCAAAAAACCCATTCAAGAGCTCACTCCACATCACCATGTTTGGGTGTCACCATGTTCATTCAATTGTCGTGGATCCAGAGAAACTTCAAAATAACCTATGTTAGAATGAAGGAAAAATCAGGGAAAAATCAGTTTAGATAGCTGGTGTTATCAAAACCGTGATTTGTTCGTTTCCTGTTGCATGCATCTCGAAAATAACCTCGCCGCTAGATTCCAATTTTTTTAATCAAAATCCATGCGTTACTCATTAGGACAAAAAAAAATTAGATAGCGGGTGTTGCCGATTCAGTGACGATTTTTTGTCATGGGGATGACTCCGGAATTACTCTACCAATTTCACTGAAATGCTCACTAACTGATTCTTTATGTCCAATGTCCATGTTACAAAAAAAGTGAGGAAGCTATATACTGCCCACCCAACTTGGCAGACGTTTTTTCCCCTTCCATCGAGTTGAATGTGCAACCATATTATTCAGGTCACTCTAGTCTACACCCTTGGTTTAAGCCTACAGTCTTTAATAAAATGATTTTCAAACTGAGAAACTTGAGGTTCAAATCTATTTGACTTTTTTTTCGAAAGTGGATACTCTTTACTATCATCTTAGTATCAAGTTTGTCAAACCTCAAAATCTGCTCAAGTTAGTTTCCTCACTACAGCGTGAAACCAGTCACTGAAAGTTTGAGTACACTTTTTATTAATATCTGCAAACATTTTGGTATAAATATAGGTACAGAAACCGCGAAAAAACGTCGTTTTTAGCACTTAAAAAAAAAAAAAAAAGTATTTCCCCTGATAATTTTAAACGCTGAAAAAATGTAAAGTACGCGAATTCCGATTTCGAAGTTTAATTTCTACATAATGCCGAAATGCCAACTTCTTAGATCAATTCGGGGAAATACTAGAGTGAATCTTCGGACCAGATGTTTTGGTGTTGGTAGCACGTTAATTAATTTCTAGAACAACAGGCAGTGTGGATACCAACTCACTTGAGAGAAGTTTAGGTTTGCTGTCGTGCTCATCTATCGAATAATAGGAAGTAAGAATTCTTATTTTATTAACAAATTTCCGTGTTTAACTTCATGAAACAATGGGTTGGAAAAAAGATGTTATGGTTCCCCGACACAAACAAGGCCAAAAGAGGAGCAAACAGACCAGAACAAAGTGCTGGCACGACAAAATTCGTTTCCATAATATTTTGCGCAAACCTTGAAGTCTGATTGTCATGAATCGCTTTCATCGGTTGTTACTCTGCTAACAATATCTTCTTCCTTTTTTGAGAAACAGTTGTTTCTCCTCATGCTATCATCGGATCGGTTGTTCCGTCATCTCCTACTACCACACCAGCCTAGATTCAAGAATTATTATCTAAATATAAGGTGTATGCATGGGTCGGAAATTCGCATTTTCAACTTCAAATTCGAGTTCAGCGCTCTCAAGAACCTCCATGAGCCAATTTTCAGCGCAAATCTCCGTCTGCTTATGCCAGAAAATAGCTGGGAAGAGGCGCGTGACGTCAGAACTATTTAGGTACTGAGGGATCCCCTCATGTCGTCATTATTAATGTCGAAACCCTTTTCCGCTAATAGGATACCTCTCACGTTGCACCTTTTTGAAAGCTCTCACTGAGATCCATAATTTAAAAACGCAAAAGATAACCCTGCGCACACCCTATTGAGAACGGCATGCAGGACTGCACAGTGCGCAGACCTACATCACAAACAACATGGTAAATTGGTACAAGGAAGTACAGAGACAAAGGATACGATGCAATTTCTGGCACTTAATTGCAAAAAAATTCCATTATCCACTTCTGGAACAAAATTATCCATCCTACATTTTCAAGTTGGGAAAATAGGGAATTTTTGTCAGAAAAACGGCGAGTTTTCATTAGGTATTCATTTGGAAAAGAAGATTTGCTGAAGGCACAATACCTACCGACGAATGTTTTTCTCTATTAATTTTTTTTCTCTATTAAAAATGCACAAGACGCTAATCCACGATTGGTTTGTTTACCAAACTGTCGTTTGTAACATCGAGAAAAGATATACCTATATCCGAACAGAATCATTATGGTAGTAGGTCACTTCGGGATGCAGAGTGAAGGCTTCCACTTCCTCATGTATCTTAATACAGGTTGTATTCAGTGGTTTTGTGAATTGGGATTCTAAACTCGTTTCTTCATGTTTTGTTCAGGCTGGAAGTTTGAAGAAAAGGTGGATGACTCTTCTTCGACTCAGGGAAGCGAATCAGAGCATCAGCAACGGTTCAGGATGAGCAACTTCCACTGACCTCAAGAACTCTTCCACCTCCCATCCGTCCATGGTGAGGTAAGTTGCACATAATTACCTCCTTTGTTTCACTTCTCACTTTTATCTCGAACGTTTTCGTTTCCTTCCTTTTGTGTTATGTTTTATTATTATTTTGGTCATTCTCATTCTCTCACTCCCCCTACTTCTTCGCCGCAATCTTTCATGATCACTTACTTTCATGGAATACAATGGTGAAGCTCTCAAACCCGCAACATACGATGATTAACCTTTATGAGTCGGACCGGACCAGCCACGGTGGCTTCGCGGGGGCCTCAAGGTGCCGGGAAGTGTATGCCATTCTCCCGTTCCGGAAGTAGCCTACTAACCTGGGCGAAAACATTGGGTTTCCCATCCGAAAGATTAATCATTGGAACGCGATGTTATTGAGCCAGCCAGTCTGGCGTCAGAAAGGCCGCCGCAATGACAAATTCATTTTGTCTACTCTTCTTTTTTCCAGCTCCTTGTAGGTCATGGAGTTTTATATCGAGGAAGCCGTACCGCGATGTAGGTACTTATATAGCCGGTACTAAAAAGTTTAATGTCTTGTTGAACTTTTAAGATCGTTTGGGTTGTATTCAACTGACCAAATGATCTTACTTGTTCAGTAGGTATATACGCTGATCTAAAGGGACCATGGTGATTCATAGGTATGCAAAATGTTAAGCTTCGGGATTCGACTCAGACTACTATAAATTTATTTGTATAGCAAAATTGTCCGAAAAATTGCCTATTTAATATTTTGGACTAATCCGTTGTAACAACTTAATGTTCTTTGAAACTTGAAAGTGTAAAAGTATAGTAAGTGCACAGCCAATCTATACTGGCTGCCATTACATCAGTTATTTTTGGATATGATCGGCTTTCCTCTCCAACAGGTAGTTACTATCATTCACGGTTTAGTCTCACAGCCCAGTGGGGTTGCGCGAGAGGGAACGTTGAAATTCAATACAATATAGTTTTATTGCCGGCATACAAAATAGGCACCTACTTGAAGTTATACATAATAAATATAAACATTCAACTAATTAATATTTTGTAGGTAGATAGGCACCTTGTTGAAAAAGTAGGCCAAAACAAAAATATAACGAAGAGGCTGCTTGTGTTGTGCGGATTCCAAGGTAGAATCGGGTGGGTGCAATTTGCACCCAGCCGGGCCCAGGTCCAGCCCACCATGGCGGCATCCCACGAGCGATCCAAGCTGTACTACTGGGCAGTACTTACGGGAAACCAAAATGCACCATTGCAGCGCTGTCACCAACATGTCGTTGACTAATTCGAACTATACATGCGCTCGTAAAATAGTTCCAACTTGAGTAGAGTTGAATTTGAATGGGTATCGTGAGCACAAAAAAATCGTCCCTCTACAACTCGAACAAGAAACACTTTCCTCAATTTCTGATTCTGAAGTCGTTTAAAGAAGAACACACACATAATGAAGGCTCAAGTAAAAAAAAAAAAAATTTACGGCGAATCAAAACAACAGTCTCCGAATCTTTACCCATGGCTTGTGGAAATGTTTCTGCTACCGAGTCTACCATGCCTGGCAGATAGGATAAATGTATAGACCTTATAAGGTTGCGGAAGCTATGGGATCACTCTCGAGAGGTGAAACATTTCTTAGAATACAGAATCACAGTTGCCATCGCAATTTTCCTTTTTAAATCTTCCTGGCCAAAATTCGGTTCTGAGTCTGTGACTCTGTCTATGTGTCCTTGCAACTCTCGTTACACGCATAACTTCCACAATTTTCACCCGATCTCGATTAAGTTTCCAAGGATTGAGCGTGTTGGGCCCTAGATGGTCTCCTATGAATTTCATTCTCCAAAAGTCAATTTACTGAGGCCTAATGGTTCGATTTTGCTCCAATTTGGAGGAAAGGAGTTGAAGATTGAACGTTAGCCTCTGCGCGCACACAAACGTAAAATCATCGAAACACCTCACTCCTTATGATCCGATTTCGCTCAAACATATAGGCTAGTTGGGGACCGGCCTCTAGATGATGCCCCACGAATTACATCGCGATCGGATCAGTAGTATAGGGGAGAGGCTCATTATTTGGGATACCTACTTTTAAAATTCATATTTCTTGCATACCAACAATGTTAGAACATCCATTTTTGGTTGTTTGTGAGGGCAATCTGTCTAGGTAACTATTTATAATTGGAGAATGTCATAGATATCACCAAGGTGGCGTTATGTTAAATATGTTGGAAAAACAATATTTCTGATTCCTTGGTAAGTAGTTGCCTGATCTGGGACACAGGGTGTCACAATTCGGGAGACCGAAATAGAGAAACTCACCCCGTAATTTTGGATATCCCAAGAAAAGGTAAAGTAAAGTAAAGTAAACAACCATTTCAGGATGGATTTTCGTCCGACTGCCACTCGCTGCGTCGCGGACGTCATCAGCTGTCCTCCAAAGGGAGCATCAGAATTTATTCTGGTGATTTCGTTCATGGCTACTCATTGCCTCACCCCCTTGAGTGGAGAGGGGATCGCCGACGGCCAGGCGCGAAAATACTGAGTTGTGTGGTCCCAGCCATGCAGGCGGTCCCCCATCCAAGTACTAACCACGCCGCTGATAGTTTGAACTTCAGTGATCTCACGGGCACCGGTTTATTCCACCGGATTTCCCAAAATCGGAACTATTTTTTAATCTACATATTGATGAGCTGAAAACATGCCACCTCAAATCGAGTTGACAAACTGACGCATACCTAATAACTAGGGATTTACAATTAACATTTAAAGAAGTACAACGCTATTTCGTAAGATAACATTAAAAATAAAATCTGCTATGGTAATTTTGTTTGAAATACCTTGTTTATAACAATATCAGTTTCATGACCTTATAAAACACGGAAAACACGTTGAAAGACATAGAATCGACCTCCATTTCCTTGGAAACCTAGTTTGAGATGTCAAAAATCAAAGGCCCACGCACGATCCCAAATGAAGAGAAAACATCAGTCGAAAAACTGTTGAAAGCTACAAGTATACGTACCATCGTCCATTTGAATAAACAACTGGCAGCAAGGAATGAACAGTAATCATCAGATGATTGTCGTTTTTACTCGTAAACTGAAATAAATAAAGTATTTGTCTGAAAATGTCAGTGAGATGTCAAATTTCCTGTCTAAAATCACTCTGATAACAGCTTTTTGTTAATACTGTTGTGGAACCAACAAAACTTGGTCGATGATGGCAAATCTGTGTGGAGGGCTCTCAAGGCTCCATACTGAACCTAAATCACTGATCAGCCACTTGATAGGAAAGGTCAGAAATCAAACGCCAGAAATCTTGCTTTCCCAAATTAGGAGCTGTCCTCAAAGTATGAGCAGGTTCCTTAGCCACTGCAGATGAGCTGACATGAAATCCTTGCAATATACACAATGTAGGTACACATAACTCCCACATTGTTGAGCTGATTTTAATGTCATTTTCAGGGTTTAGCTAGTAAATGGTCCCTTTTGGATTCCATCGATGTTGGAACGACATTAACCACTGAACATGCGCGAAACTATATTTCTACTGTAGCCGATGTCTCACCACCTAATGATCCGAAATTAATCAATTGGATCGGGAAGTGTTGAATTCGATTGGGAAAATGTTAAATTTCATTGGAAAATTTTTGGATTTGATTGTAAAAAACGTTGAATTTGGTTGGAAAAAGGCCATAGGCAACCAATATTACCTTTATGATACATTGTTACCCGGTTGCCTTCCCAGTAGTATTGAGATCAATCGTACTCTTAACCATCATATCGCAAGGATCCCTAATAGTTTCGTAACAATATCCCAGAGAAGGTACAAATCGATCTTCTGCGAGTATGAGCTTCCAAAGCATCGGGTGAAGAAACATGAAACTCGATTTAGTGAAAAATAAAAATTGTATAATCAGCTGATGTTTTAATGGCGACGTGTCCTACTATTGAAACCAGTTTGCCATTCTCACAGGATGACGTTCCTTTTTCCCGTCACCCTCCGGATGGGTTGTCTTGACACGGTACTCCGTATGGTCCCATTCGATTGTAAAATTTCAGAGTACATAAAATGGAAACAAGCTATATCCTTGCATTGTTTTGTTAGTTTTTTACTAGTGTTTTTTTTTGCAATTCAATCCCCCACTTTTCACCTCTTAGACATGACTAGTTAGGACCATTTTTCTAACAAATGTTGCCAATATTCTAACGAGTTTTGACTTCCAGTTTTAACAGGCTAATTGATAACTGTTTATTGGGCTAAATGTTGTTAATGGTTTATCGAATTTTGATTTATTATTTTCAATAATGTATCTTTGGAATCGAGCAAGAATCTTTTGACCGCCCCTCAAAATTTGATGTTTTACGTTTCATGATACGTAGAATCCAAAAATCTAATTTTTTTTAAATCCGTCCGTCCGCCATACGACGCCGGTGGCACTTAGAATTCTGTACGTATAGTGGGCTTATATATTGCTTAGGCAAAAATGAACGTTTTCGAAACAAGTGGCAATTATATTCTGGGATAATTTGTTTTTAAATTAAAAAACCACCTTGTACAGCCAAGTTATTTATTTGGGTAACGTTTCAACCCCTCATGATGTGGGTCCTAATCATACCTTCTAAGTGGTGAACGAAGTTGAGATAAACTGCACAAGTGACAGTTGACGTTTGAGCGTCCACATTGACAAAGGATAAACCTAAGTTTTAACTAAGATTACAACACTCCAGCCGGGAAGATATCCCAACAACTCAACAAAAAGGCAATTATATGAACAAGCAGCAGGCTACAAAGACTAAACAAAGAATACAAGTAGGTTTGTAGGTGGTGTGTGTAGGTTGGTGGTTTGCTTTTTTGATCACTTCGTTCCAAGCGTCAAAGAACACCAGTGAAAAATTGTTTTAAAAAAATGCCCAAGGTTTTCATGTTGTGTAAAGTCCAAACGTAGTACATAGGTACATAATACTACATAATACTTACAAAATATTTTTCCCCCCACTAATATCCAAAAAAGTTTGAAAAGCAGATGCCGATGGCCTTACCTGGTGGAATAAACCGGTACCAGTGGTTAGTACCTTGGTTGGGTGACCGCCTGCGTGGCTGGGGCCTCACATCTCAGTATTTCCACGTTGGGTCGTCAACTCAAGGGGATTAGGCAATGAGTATAGCCATGAGCGAAATCATCCGAACAAATTCCAATCCTCCCTTTGGAGGACAGCTGATGACGTCCGCGACGTGGAAAAAATGAGAAGAAAATGGAAAAGCAGATTTTTTTTTTTTTTTTTTTTCAATAGATACTTTCCTTTCCATTGTCATAGGGGTCGGTACATATCAACAGGAATAATTTCCCTAAAACTTGAGCCTTTATTTATGGAGTTAATGTACTCCCTTTATAGATACTTCTTTTAAAATGCAGCAAAAGTGTTCTAACGGGTTCAGCCAATTTTTATCGATATTCTTTTTGTTCGTTGGTACTTACATAAGTTTTGTTTCCCCATTTATTGATCACTTGTAAAAAATATAGGATTTATGTGACGTAAATGATGTATGGGGCCAAGGACACATGTAATTCAGTTTTTCACATTTTTCTCAGCCAATTTTCGTCCGATTTTGATGCGGTTTGCGGCATTCTTCTTGTCATTCAATTCTCTAGGGAGAGCATCCATGTATAATTTTAAGGTTGTAATTTTGAATTTTTCACTTCCTTTTTTGAAAGTCAAATTGGCATAAAGGCACATAGACTCCGTAGAAAATAAAAAAATAGCAAGACTGCCGCCAACCGCATCAAAATCCGTTGGGAATCGGTCCAAAAAAATGGAAAAACTGTGGTTTAAAAAAAATGGTTAGGGGAGGGGGTAGGGGGGAGGTTATCCGTATTTTAAACTCATTGGTCCTGAGTAGTAATAATGTTATAGTAAGAGTTCTTATAAACCCTTCGGTAGCTGAGATTTAGGCATTTTTGAGGACATTTTGGGCTCCGTCCCTTGCCCCCCTTAACTGCTCATTCAACTTTTGCAACAGGGTTACTTTTCTAAGAGGGGGGTCACTTTCCTGCGCACTTGCATTTCTTTTCAAGTTCATCAGCACCTTCTCTCCTTGGCCCGAAGAGGAGTGGGTATGTGAAGAGGAAGGTCCTTAGGGGTGACTTGGGAGGGACGGAAGCGTAGAGCGTAGCGTAGATGAAACCCCTGAAGTTGGGAGAGGAGGTGATGTGGGCGGTAAATCGGGGGAGGCGCGAATGCCCGGGGTAGGAGAGGGTTGCGCGTGCTCTCTACGATGTGGGAAGATTGGGATAGTGGACTACGTAAGTCCTCCGCGACCGCTTCTCACTCAGTCCATCACTCAGGGAGTTTGGTGCAGTGTTTTTGTTTCATACAACAAGAGTAGTGAACTACTGGAAATAAGAATGGGTTTGCCCCCCCTCCCTGAGGGTGATAACCATCTTTTTCTCGGCTCGTTCATGGAGTCGCGGTCATGGAGAGCATGCTTCCTGTCTCTTCATTGCTCTTCGTTTTTAATTGCTCTCGGGAGGTAATTACCATCGAAAACGGGACCCTTCTCCAAGCCTTTTCTGACTTTCACGCGACGACGTCGATCTGTCCTTTAATCGGTGGAACTAAGGGATGTTACGGCTCACCATCTTTTCCCGAAAACCATTCACCAGAGAAATACTCCGGTTCGTTTCACTCAAATGCTCCAGTTTTTTGTCTCCGTGAGTTTCGTTACGTTTCGTTTGGCGGTTGTTGTGTAAAGGTTTTTTTTTTTCTGAGAGTGAAGCAGCGGAGCAGATCGCCCCCACCACGAGCGACGGTGGAGTGAGAGAAGCCCAGCAAGCTGAGAGTCAGTTGAGGACTAGCTCCCAGACCGGTCGCCCACTCAGCGCTTCCACGGGCGTCTCCTGGGAATGGCACTGAAAGAATTCACGGGGCTGCACTCGACTTAACCCGTGGTTCGACAGTGCCATCCTCAGTGGAGCCTCACATCACAAAGTAGACATCAGTATCTTCACCACGTTTATTTTGATCACACTTACTGTACCCAATGCCTTCGGATTTCATCACTTTTTTATTTTATTTATCCATTTTTTCAACTATTGTTCGGCTTTTCAACTTTTTTTTTTTTCAAGCTATACCTTTTATAGCGATGTTTGTGTATAGGGAAATCGGTCTCGGTTGGTTTGAAGGGGTCGTTTGGCCCGTCATGTGTCATTTCTACGAAACCGCACGATCGATTATCCACGCTTTCAAAACTCCGGTCTCCACCTGCTATGAAGGAAATTTGTTAACGCGGGTTCACGAGTCATTTTCAACTGTTATCGCAACTGCTCAGTGCCAAAATCGAACCCGAGGCCTCGGAACTCTCATTAAGGTATGCTCTATTGTAAGTGCTTCCCCGGTCCCACCATGGGAAGCGTAATGCCAGCCTGCCTTCCTAGCAATCATGTCCCTAATGTCGTCCATTACCAATGACTGGAATTTTTTCTTTCTTCCTCCTACCGTTTCACGTACTGTTGTAATATATAATCCTTGGTTTGTAATCTTTTTGTTTTTCGATAATGTTATCTAGTACATACCAACCTAGTTACTTACCTACTACTACTCATATTTTAGTCAAATGCTTGCGTATGTCAACTAACTTCAATATCGTTGTCATTGGTATTTCATGTTTAACCAATCCACTGAAAACCCGAATAACCCAGTGCCAAAACTCAACACTAAAAATATTCCTCAATGTACCATCCATCTGCTGACCGATTGCATCGCTTTTTCGGTTATTTCACTGCTTATTCGATGTTTGTATGTCCTCTGAAGGCTTAATAAGTGAATGTTTCATGTATTTTATTTCGTTAATAAATTAATTTTAAGGATGTATGTTTTTTTCAGCTTCTACCTTAAATTAATCACTTTCATCCCTCATGATCAGCTGACTCTAGAGGTTTCCATCATCTGGGGCCTTATCAACGCGAGTTCGGTGAAGGTTACGCAATTGATAAAGCAGATGCAGGGGGTTTGTGGGTCTTGGCACTGGAAGAATTCACAGACAGTTTACGATCGTGGTTCTCCTGGTGCCAAAGTCTGCATTTACTCTCTTTTTCTTCTTTCTTCTACTCTTCGGATTTTCCTTCTTTTCCACTAAAAATTAAATTAATATACGTCACTTATTTCGTAATTTCATAGTTTCTCATTGTTCCCTAATAGCATCTGAACGATAAACAAAAGTGCATGATTAACCTTTCAATTCAGTTCTATTCAGTTGTTGTTCTATTTTCTGAAAACATTGTTTTTTACTTCAGTGGTTGGTACTAACCAGTCGAACGTTCTCTCAAACGCTACTATTAAATCTATTTCAAAAGTATATTGCAATAAGACGTTATCACAATGGGATGCAAGTATACTGAAGAATGGATTATTAACCGACATTGGTCCATTACTTTGGAGATATTGGTGACTTTTTTTTTTTCATTTTTTACATGGAAAAATAATACAACAGACCAGACACTACTTCATGGAGAGAGAAAAAGAACTAAACAGGGTTGAATGAAGATGACGATAATGCCACCGCACTTGATATGCTGCGGTACATTAGTTCTACCCCGTTTTTTTATGTTCCCAAGGTGAAACGTTTTTACCCCGGTCGCTCGTTGCTTCAGCCTATGACCAACAGAATACCACGGCCATCACGCTCATTGCTTCCAGTTGAGGAAACAATCATCCTGTAGATACCACAATCAGTAGAGCGGTGGTTTTCTACATTGTGTATATCATCGAAACCGTTCAGTCGCTCAAAACCTTAGCTCGAATTTTCGATTTTCAGCTATCTCTTGCAGGTAGGTACACCTATTTTTTCTCCTACCTATTGTCATTTTTTTAAAGTTCGATTGAACGTCTTTAAATAATGTCTTCGGAGTTTTCATCAACAGTTTTTTCGTAGTTCACAATCTAGGAGTGATACCTGTTCGAAATGGGTTTTCGCTGGGTCGCTAGCTGTTTTATTGCAGAACCATTAAACGGTTGGAGCTTTTAAATGTCGTTGTTACTTCCTTTGGCTAATTATTCGCAAAATTTCCCATTTAGAGACCCTCTTTAACGTTACGTATTGTAATTTGGTTATCATCGTTACCAACCTTCGTTAATGATTCGTGATAACTGCTTGAATAATTGGGATCCCGAACGCGCTACTCAGATAATACTTAGACGCACGGCGTTTTAATTTATCTTCCCCATTCGTGTAGCTCCACGATGCTAAATTCTGATAGATTTGGTTGATAAACTCACATCACAGTTATCAGTAAATAATCAATGACAAGAGATGATAGATTGATAGGTTGAGTTCAAAACCACTGAGTTAATTTTAGGATTACCTACTTATATCGTTTAAGCACCACACCACATTTATTAAAATACCGCAGTTGCTTAAAATTTAATCATCAGAAGTTAAGTAACATAGTTTCTTCAAGCTTTATAGGTACCTTCTTTCTCTTCCCCGCAAAACCTTGACTTGATCTTTCAGTTAGTAGATTACTGGACTAGTCCAATTTTTATTCGGTGCCTACAACTTGACTTGTATAATTTATTTCAAATAGATTTTTTTTAAAGAAAATATACCATTATTTTCAGCAAGCACTCCAATTGAACTTTAATTGGTGTATAGGTGCTCTACCCTCGAAGCTTATACAAATAAACCATGAACTATCGAGGAACTGAAGGAGCAAGGGACTGTGTCCAGAGATGTGGGAGGGGGGGGGGG
>JAEMON010000001.1:86800818-86813380 GCA_030264115.1 Lygus lineolaris | reverse complement strand
CGAACGCAGACTCCGCCCGCAGCGCCCGCAACTTCGCGTGATTCCTCCTAGATAGGGTTGCCGACTCCATCTGCCCTCCGATCAGGCGAAAAAAGGTGGGGGGGAGCGAAACCCTACGGCGGCGGCGGCCGAAGGGAAGGTTGCGTCCGCAACTCAACTCACTCGTCAGTTGGCTATCGGGTCGCGAGTCTGGGGGAAGCCTTTCGCCGCCGCGTCTTTTCACACTGTCAACAGAAATGCCGTATTATTTGACGTGAGCACCCATGCGTCCCGGATGTGCCGCACAAGCCGCGTCAAGTTGTGACCGACACAGTGTCCCGTTCAGTGATGATGTGAGATAGTACCAGTGGTTCCACCGTAGGAGAGGACGTGCATTATGGCAAGTGGTCCTCTTCCCATCCTCTTCTTGCTCGTCTATTTTTCTACGACGACGAGAACAACACCGTTACAACCTATTAAATCAGGTAAACAACCACCTCTAATGATCTGAAATGATTGGAAACTCTCGAAAGAGCTGTATGAAGTCGGTATATACCTTAGAATCTGAAACAGTTAGTTATTCACCTTTATAATATTCATCTAACATACAGTAGACGAACAAACAGAAAATACTCTGATTATCATGTAAACCTCGACATTGAAGGGTCACCATCGACAACCACCTGTTTGAAGCACAATGCAGTATCCCTATAAAATTGCCCAAATTGATACAGAATTTTAGGTACTTTCATAAATTATTACCCTTCAACGAGAGTTCAGTATGACTTTTGTTGGAAAATGGGGTAGGAAACCTTCGGAAATAGAATAAAAAAGAAATTCACTGATTGAAAAAGTCTGGAAAACTTATTATTAATAATGGAAATGGGAGTCCGAGCAATGAAAAAATTTAACCTGTTCGGATATAACCATATCAAGAACCACATTAAATGCCTTGGCTAATACGCAACAACTTTTCTGTCAAGAATGCTAAATCTTGAATCATGAATTCTTTGCAAATGTCATTATTTACGACCAAAGGCAATAATCATTACTGTAATGATAAATCATACTGATACAACAGGTTGATTACACGATGGGTAAAGGTTGTAACTCCAGGTGCCTACAAGTATATTATATAGTTACCTATTCAACATAAAGGATACTGTTTAAAGAGAGCCTGTTCAGGTGGGTGGAAGGGTCTATTTATCTGTATATATATAGGTACAATCAACATAAATATATAATACAGTATACTTCCAACCAACAACAATTTTTGGTATCCATATGATGTTGATTGCACAGTTGGGTGTAAAAGGAGGAACTACCCAGATGGGTAGTTTGGGTCTATTTAAATATGTATGGAATACTCACAATCAACTGATAACGATAAATACACTTCAAAGGCACGTAAAAATGACCGTAGGTACGAGTAAAGTGATAAAATTAAGTTGGTAAGTGGTGTAATCTGTATATTTGAGTAAGTTGTTCATGAAGTCTTTACTGTGCACGAAATTGAATTTGCATACCACTTTTTATATTTATTGGTTATTCGTGTGATAAGTGTGATTATTAAGGATCAAGGAGTGGTTGTCGGTCACGCCAAGGCCTTGAAAACGGAGTGCATAATATTTAATTGATGAGAAACGTGGCTGCCCTGCACTTGTTGAATCCCGTTTCACAACACGGCATTCAGAATGGCAAGAGCTGAAATCCATCGTAGTAAAGCAATATGGCGAGAGAAAAAAAATTCCGCGGTTGCCAACCTGGGCCAGACCGCAGGCAAGTGAAAGGACAAAGGAGAGTGGTGGAGCAGGGAGATGACTAATCATGGGGAGGAAAGGAAGGCTGTTGAACCTGCTGGCGTCCTCCGCGGCCTCGGTCCAGGAATCGAGTTTCGCAGGAGGCACAAGAAAGGACTAATCGGAAGATAGTTTTACCTTACGTTTCCGGTGGAGTTCGTATCCATAGGGAGTTCCTAGTCAATGGCAGGGACGGATTTACCATTGCAGCGCCCCTAGGGCCGAATAACCCCCCCACCATCATACACTGATTGAAGGATTTGGTTTGAAATAAAAATCTCATTTTGCACCATGTTCAAATGAATACTAACTTGTTAACTGCAAATTAATCATTTATTTAAAGATTTTAAAGATAATTCTTTGATTACATTGATTTGATTAAATATCAATTACCTTTTCCAATTTCGTTTTTGTGTTAGCACTACAGGTTTTGCCCCTTAGTGTTAACACAAAACAGCCAGGAGCCAGTAGAGGCACCCGCTCACTCCCATCTAATAGTCGAGCGGACGCTTCCTTCAACTGCGGGCAGGTCGCCTTCGCTACGCAGTTTGTTGTGTGACGATTCTAATGCGAATTTACATACGTCACGTAAACGTACATACAATATTGTCAGAATTGGCGTAATAATATTGAGTTATGAGAGTTTCACGTTTGCGCATGCGCAGTGGGTACCACTGATCCGATCTTTACGAAACGCATAGGGCATTATCGAATCTTCGATCCTCAACTACCCTCCAAATTTGAGAGAAATCGGACCATTAGGTCGCGAGAAATTGATGTTTTGAAGATTTCACGTTCACGCATGCGCAGAGGCTACCGTTGGTGGGCTGGTAATGAATTTCATAGACCATCTAGGGCCTAACCCGCGTAATCCCTAAGAATTTCATCAAAATCGGATGAAAAGTGTTAAAGTTATACGTGTTGCAAGGATTTCAAGTTTTGCGCATGCGCAGTCGATACCGCTGGTCCGATCTTGATGAAACTCGTAGGATACCATCAAATCTTCAATCATCAACTATCCTCCAAATTTTGAGCGAAATCGGACCATTAGGTCGCAAGAAATTGATGTTTCGAAGATTTCACGTTTACGCATGCGCAGAAGCTGCCGTTGGTCGACTGGTTATGAATTTCATAGGGGACCATCTAGGGCCTAACTCGCGTAATTCCTGAAAATTTCATCAGAATCGGATGGAAATTGTGGAAGTTATGCGTGTTGAAAGGATTCCCGGACAGACAGACAGACCGACGGACAGACACGAAACGTCTAGAACGTTTCAACAGTCTAAACGTTAAAACAGTCTAAAACGTGAAACGCTAAAACGTTTTTATAAAAAGTTAAAACAGTTTTTCTAAATTCTAAAACGTTAAAACAGTCTAAAACGTAAAACGCGAGTTGAAATTTTGATTTTGGAGGAAAAAAATGTCATTTCCCAAAAGTGGAAACAATGCTTCCTCTACCTTGGTAGACTCGGAAGCAATACACCTCCAAGGACATGGCACAGAAGCTTCCTCGTGGCCTTCACAGTATGTCACCATTAAATTTTCAGAAAACTAGAAATGACCGGTACGCCATGCTCATGACGATTGTAAGCACTTGTTTTAAACAACACGATTCGTAAGCACTCGTGCCTACATGTGGAGGGTGTGTCGATAAAAGATCCCACCGCTGCCACTAAATCTGTAAGCACTTGTGTGTTTCAATGACACGACGGTAAGGAAAGTTCGTGCTCTTATGAATGAAGTATCACCTATGGTTCAGCACAACTGGGCGTGCCAGGCACGGATCGTATGTCTAACAAAGATGAAAGAAGGAACACTTACCTCGTGTTGAAAAAAAACGTGTTCAGGAGGGTATGCGTGTTGAGCTATTTTAATGAGTGCGTGACTATTATTTGCAAAGGGTCTTGAGGAGACCTGAAAGAACTAAGTGGTAGCGTGTTCTATCACAATAGAAAAAAGCACTGGACTAGGTGTGTCTCTTTACCTGTCAATGTCTTGTTGGGGATCAGGGCTTGAGAAAGGATAACGACAGAGCACGATTAATACGTGTATTCATAGAAAAGGATAAGCATGTCAAAAATAGTTCACAGGTATAAAGTATGTGAGGTACACGGATGAACAGAGGACTAGGGCTCGTGAGCCAGGTAAGTGCATTAGTGCCCGAGGGCGCAAATAGGATAGGGCCCGCGTAGGGCAGGTGATGTGTTATTGTAAAAATATGAAGGTCGTGCCTGAAGGGCACGAGGTTATCAACCTATCGCCTAAAGGCGTCAAAATGAAGACAGCGTGTTCAAAATATAAATGCGTGCTTAGTGCACCAATACTGACGTTACCTACTGAAGGAAACAAAACTGATTAAGTAAAATACTCATGCAGAGGGCACGGTCAAAACAACTCCTATCGCCTGAAGGCGCCACAAGGAAATGCTTGAAAACGGTGTGCGTGTCAGAAGGACACGAAGAGATATCCTATCGCCTGAAGGCGCCACAAGGTATATCACAAAAGGTACAAAAGAAATGCGTGCTTTAGGGCACGTGCCCACTAACTACCACCTAAAGGTGCCACGAGCTAGCAGACATAAAATAATATGCGTGTCTGAGGGACACGATTGAGATATCCTAACCGCCTGAAGGCGCCACAAGGTATATCACAAGGAGACAAGAGAAATGCGTGCTTTAGGGCACGTGCTTACTAACTACCACCTATGGTGCCACGAGTTAGCAAACAATGTACAGTCGTGCCTGATGGGCGTGACTGTGAAATGATGGCGTGTCTAGGAGTAAGAGGTACAGCCTATTCATTGGCCAATGAAATACTTAAAAACTACTCACGTGGTTGAAGCCCGAAGGGAGTTCGTAACACGTGGGGCGCAGATCTGAGGGGGCACGGGAGGGAATTTGTCAGAGTGTCCTGGTTGCTTGACGACACATGGGGAGCTCGGAAGATAGATTCGTCTGAGTGTCCTGGTATCTAGACGGCACTAAGGGAGCACGGGGAGGAAGCACGTCAGAGTGTCCTGGTTGCTTGACGGCACTGAGAGGGCACGGGGGACACAAACGTTCCTTTTCACTAAGGACGAGACAACTTTCACAGAGAACTGTTCAAGGCAAGAACTGAGAGCAGACTGACTGGAGGGGCGAAGCCTTTCGTCCTTCCTTCCCCGACGGTGGTGGTGGGTCGGAGTGGGGAGGCTCCCCTCCAGTTTAGGGCGGTTGGCGGGATGACGCGGCGATGGAGGTAAGGCGAGGTGAGGGGAGGTCCGGATGGAAGTGGACCTCCATGAGCGCCCTGCTTCTTGGTGTCTGGGAAGCGGGTCCTCACCAGAGGCGCCACTATCACTCATGGGCCCCGGACAGGGGGAATAAGTCCGTGAGCCCTGAGGCCTCACACGATAGAATGCTGGGCAACCAAAAATTAAAAATTCTTTATTTTTGGGCAATACAAAGCACGACTTAAACCCGCCATTTAACCTCACGCAACGGCTAAAATTCGCTGGAAAAACGTCGATTCTCTAGTTTCTACGTTTATGCCGGATTGAAAATGAGACATACATACAAAAACAGCTTTTACAAACTTCATACAGGTCATGTAACATCAAATTGTGAGGGTGAACACTTTGTTCATCCTGCTCGAGTGAAAAACGTCTGCCAAGTTGGGTGGGCAGTATTATGGCTACCTCCCTTTTGTAACATGGACGTATAGAAGGGCGTATTCACGAAGCCTCCAAAAAATGCAATTTGTAGCCCCCAAGCCTCTCAGCTTGAAGAAGCGCCCAAAAATTGGATAGCCACCAAGCCTCCCAGCCCCCATTCCATCGTTCCAGTTCGTTTAGCGTTATCTAGGGTGCACCACGAGGAGGCGAACTGGTAGTCGTGAGGACATCTTTTGACAGAAAAAATGTTCGATTTCGACCGTATTTTCTGATCGAATTTTAAAGTTGTGGTGGACGTTGGATGCAGAATTTATTCCTCTACCATTAAGTAAATAGTGAATTTTTTGTGCGATGAACCGTTTTTTACTTATAGGCGAGAAACTAAAACAAGTGCCCAAATTTCGAGGTTTTTCGGAAGTCAAAAGATGTCCTCACGGATTTCGTTTTGGACAACATGGATTCACCACGTCCATACCATTCCTAAACACATGAAAAAATAAAAGACTCATCCCAAATTGTTTCTAGGTCGACCCCCCTGGGTCCCATATCTACTGGACTATGCTTACGAAGCCTGAGTATCGAACTAAACTTGTTTTAGGACGTCAATGAATTTAAAAATATCTGGGTGGTTTGAATAAAAGCGTCGGTTATAGCTCATTTCAGCCCACAAGGATGGAGGAAAAACTGCTGAGTGGCTTGACTTGTATTTTCCTGGATTTAATCTCTGGGAGGCTTCGGGCCTACGGGCATGAGACTCGCCTTGTCAACTCGGGATTCTACGGGGCCTACGGGTTCGTGGATCTTCTTGTCGACTCGGGAGGCTTGGGGTACACCACCTTTAAGGGCCTTAAGGCCTTTAAGGGCAATTACTTTCTGGGAGGCTTGGTGTATGCGCCCCGTATAGAATCGGGTAGTGAACATTTCAGCGTAATTGGTAGAATAGGTCCGGGGTTATCACTATGACAACAGATTTAATATTTGCGGTTGCGCAGTAGGTAGCTATTACTGATCCAACAGTGATGAAATTCATAGGTCTTGAGTCAGCCCCCAATTACCCTCAGAGTTTGAGCGAAATCGGTCAATTAGGAACAAAGAAATCTTAGTTTCAGGAAATTCGCATTTGCGCTAGCGCACCGTTACTAGTGGTCCGAAGGCTATGAAATTAATAGGGCACTGTCTAGGGGCTCCCCGTACAATCTCTGAAAATTTCACCGCAATTAGTTGAGTAGTTCCAGAGTTATCACCACGAGACACATTTAAAAATTCCGCATGCGCAGTAGATATTACTGATACAATCGTGTCAAAATGAGAAGGTAATGCTAGCCCTCAACTGCACACCGAATTTGAGCGAAACCGGTACGTTAGAAACTAAGAAATCCTAGTTTCAGGAAATTCACGTTTGCGCATGCGCATACTACTAGTGGTCTGATGGTGAAATTCATAGGGGCCCCTCTAGGGTATAACTCGAATAATCCCTGAAAATTTCACCACCTGAAATTGGTCGAGTAGTTCCGTACTATGACAACAAATTTCAAGTTTGCACTTGCGCAGTAGCTATTAGGTCCAATCGTTATGAAATTCATAGCTGATTGTCTTGGAATCAGCCCCCAACTACCCCCCAAATTTGAGCAAAATAGGCAAATCGGTGAGATTTTTCCAAAACGTTGCAACATGGGGGTTTTCTGGAGAACGAAAACGGGTCCTGAATTTAGAACTTCCTCCGTCATCTCACCCCACGCCCATCTATGGGGGGACGCCTAGAAGTGACTAGGTTACAAGCGTTTTTCCACCCGTTTTGTTGCCAAACCTTGGGGCAATTATGAGCTGAAATTTGGCAATCGGAGTTTTTGAGGTTGCTAAATCCAAATTTGAGGTCAAAAGTGGAGAATTTCTACCCATACCCAGACCCCATCATTCACTAGCTCACCAAAAACGGGTCCAATGTGCGCTGGTTGTGGTAGTGTTGGATATGATCAGATGGCTTCCTACTCCTAGAGTTTTGATAATAAAAAAAAGGCGCCAAGAGAATGTTTGGTGCTGTTACCATGGCACCCGAAAGGTATTTGGAAGCTGACGTCATCGTACTTGGCTGGAGCGCCCCTGGAGTCCGCGACTGGACTAGGGCAGTTGCAATGTGGAAGACCAACGAGTTGTGGCGTTCTGTTTCTGTGAAAATACCTATTTCAGAGTGGAATCAGATAGTTTTGGTCTTTTATCTTACAGTCAGGATGGCCGAGTGGTCTAAGGCGCTGCGGTCCACTCAGTGGGCGTGAGTTCAAATTCCACATCTGATGTAAGATGAAAGACCATAACTATCTGATGCCACTCCGAAATAGGTATTCTCACAGACACAGAACGCCACAACTCGTTGGTCTTCCAAATTGCAACACATTGCAAGCATTCTCTTGGCGCCTTTTTTTATTATCAAAACTCTAGGAGTAGAAACCCATCTGATCATATCTAACAGTAGGCACGTCCAAAAATGCGCTATCAATTTTCTATTAGTCACAAAGAATCAGGAGTACCTATCACCAATCAATTCAGCGTGAACAATTACATGGAAATGATACTTGAGGGTGCGCGGGACGACAGGCTCGGGAAGCACCTGCGAAGCGTGCGATTATTCGCCCATTATTTCTGAGACTTAAAGTAATTTGGAAAACCAGTGATTTTTCACATTTGCAAAAATTTACTCTTCAAGCTAATTTTCCGTCTTTTGAAAGAACGACCTACAAAGATTTTATTTGAACCATAGTCTTATATCAAATTGAACGCTCTTTACAACGGTGCCCTTATTTTTCATTTTACACTGTAATTAGAGAGTTATGGCAATTTTGAGGTCATAAGGTCAAAATTCGAGAATAAATCTTAAAATTTAAAATAAGTAGGTAGGTACCTACTCCCGAAAAAAAGTGGGTTAAAAACAATTCCAAGAGGAATGTTTTGTTGGAAATTAGATGAAGAATCGATCCCGTTTGTGTTGTTCAAGTGTTAACACCCTGCATATGGATAACCTCTACTTGTAGTTAGGATGAAGTTTAATGGTTTTCTGTTCAGCCACAAAAAATAAAAGTATATCAAGGAAGTGTGTAATCCATTTATACCAAGCTCCAAAGTTATACATCGAACAGTCCAAACGTTATCGCAATCTGCCAAGTGCCAAGCAGAAATTTGAGTCTCGATGGAGCTCTTGAAGAAATTTGGATAATTCTAATAATTGTCAGGTACCTATGTAATTCTATTCTCGCTGGTCATTGGTCAATGTCTGGTGGTTAGGGTCCACCCTAAGATGAGCCAAACCACCTGGCCTCGTCCAATCACATCTCACTTACTAAGTACATCATCACCGATTTTTTTTTTTTTTTTTTCTTTTTTGAAATCCTGATTTTCAAACATCTTTCAACAATAAATTAGGGAAGGCAGACATTCTCGAGTCCATGCTATTTTCGGACTTATATTTTCACAAACTTTTAAGGAAAAAATTAATTCACAAACCATATAATTTCCCATTTATTCCATTATTCATGTCTTAGTTTTGAACGGGGTTTTATTTCATAGTAATATCGGTAGTAGACAGTAGTAAAATATCCTCATCTTTCGAATCCTAAGGTGCAGTTAACTACTGACGAAGATGAACAAAGCAGCGGCAGAATCATTTGAACAGGTTTGTACTACTATCACCAAAAAAGGATCAAAACCTACATGTTTCTGGACTACCTACCTGAAATGAAAATGGAAAATCAAACAAAAACATCTTTAAACTAGATTGGTGTTTTAGCCACTGCTCCACTAGGTAGCTTATTTGATTTTCTGCAGGTACCTACCATTAATTTTAATATTATAGACCTCACGCAGGAGACTATCTGAGAAGCAGCCTCCTAGTGATAATGTGCTCCCTCTAAGGGGAAAACAACATTCGATTCTTTCCAAGATTAGCAATATTATTAGGTATAATGAATGAGTAAGAGGTATTCGAATGACAACACACCAACAAAACTTATCACATGTCTGTTGGCAAATTCAAGGACTCACATTCTCATTTTCGCATTCTCATCTGATTGCATCGGAGTATTCAAGGATTGAGCGGTATGATAGCGCTCTTCTAATTTTCTCTTGGTTCCTGAGCCTGCATCCTTCTCACACGGTGAAGGAATTCAATACAGGTTGGTATACCAACTTACCTAATATTGGTATAAGTTCAGTTCAAAGTTTTTATTGTTGCCATACATTGAGTACATAACAATCGTCAAATTAATTCAGTTACAGTCAAAATTAAGTAAGTTATAGTACTCCTATAACAGGTAAGTGTAGTTACGACGCGATTCCAGGATGTCACTTTATTAATAAGTCGACAATAAAAATAACAAATCAGCGCACAACACAATAATAATTCGTCGAAGCAACACGCCCTATGAACCAAATCCCAATTTTTCAGGAGGAGGAAAAAACTGAATCCAGTTTTTGATCACCTGTCCCTTTGTTTCCCGTTATTCAGTCATTTCTTGCCTTCCGGTTGTCGTCAATACTGAAAAATAGTATTATTTAAGAAAATAGGAAATTTTGGTTGATACGGGGTGTTGTCCTAATAGGTAATTGAGGTATTAAGGTCGATGGGGGTGTTATGTTTGTCGAGTATTTCTCGATTTTGTAGTCTAGCTGAAGAGATTTTGAGCTAACCAGTCGATGCAACGTGAGAAGTCGAATACGAATCAGTCAAAACCTAATTTTCGTGAAAATGGTCGATAGGGCGAGTTGCTTCTTAAGCGACGAATTAGGTAATCCAATATTAAACTTTAACAAACGTACCATCCAATATTAAACTTTAACTAACGTACCATTCAACATCACCAACGTATCATAATAATCACCAACACTATTAAAAAAAAACTGATATCACTGAGAAAAAACTGAGACTGACCTGAACTTAATATGACTAGAGCTAGCAAATCAGGTACTCTTGATATTCCTCTGCCGAATTACACGAACCTAAAACTATTGATCTTCAAAACGTTAACGTGAAGAATTCTTGTTTATCATGAATTGGTTTTCTACTAATTTATTTAAGTACTAATTTATATAAGTATGCGTCAAGAATTCAAATAATGTGAATCCTCTTCAGGGATTATAACATTGTAGTCCGTCCTTTATCATTCGATATATATATATATATGTGTGTGTGTGTGTGTGTGTGTGTGTGTGTGTGTGTGTGTGTGTGTGTGTGTGTGTGTGTGTGTGTGTGTGTGTTAAATGTCAGGAATCGTTTTAAAATGGTCTGAAACGGATTTCCATGAAGAAAATTTTCAAAAATTTGTGCTAATACAACATTGAAGCCATTGCAATAGATTAATTTTCTTCGAAAATTCGCTAAAATCAAGATTTTCTGACATTGGAACACCTAGAGGGCCGCCCTCACCATGAGTCAACCAGGGAGTAGTGACAGTAGTTTGAAACCAAGTTTGCAGCTTCGAAAAACCTGTGCTAGCTGCGTGGCGCTCGAAAAACCACGAAAGTTTTGCACTTTTTTTTGGTTTTTTCTAATAAATCTCCTATACTATGCGATTTAACGAATTACTTACGATACCTTTCCTAAATTGGATTAAATTTGGGACGCTGTCAGTGATACTCTTTGGCTCAAAATGCCTCCTTTTGATTCCAATTAGGGGAGGTTTGTACAATTTTCATTGGCACATCTGATGATACCTATCATCTGCTGCTACTAAGTCACTTACTGAAGCGAGACGACTGTTCGTCTGCTGCGCCCATTCATCACCTCTGCGCTCAGCTGCTTCTAGCATTTTTGTCCTAACAGTGAGTGTTTCAACTTGGTGGACGATATTACGTCATGGCGTTGGCAATTTCTTTTGTAGCTTAAGAAGCCTCACACTGATCTCACCTCCACATAGGAATGAAATGGTAAGTAGATTCACGGGGCCTCTTGATTCTCTGGATGTTGATGGTTGGGAAGTTGAATCACTACCACGGCGAACAGACGCTCTGACACTGTGTTCAGGCCGATAACTGCCGATTACCTTTTGTTACCTGCTAAGCCATTATCTGTGGGATTATGACGCGAGTGGTGAGATCAGGTGGAGGTGGGGATTGAATCAGTGGGGCATCTGAGCGTTGTCCCCACCGCCAGTCCTCGTCTTCGTGCGTTCTGGAGCACTACTATAGTACCTACATCTTTTCTGGCCAAGCTACGCCTTCCACGAGGTCGTCAGAATCCTCGCGGTCAATCGCCATCTTTGAGTCTTCAGTATCCCGATTTTGGAACCCTCTATCAATAACTGAAATGTACGTGTTGCATCCTTCTGAGCGCAGCCCTCATCGTATGAATGTCTTCAGATCGTCCTCATAAATTTACCTACCTACTCATTTTGTTTCAGCATCTCACTCACTCTCTGAGCTCTCTCTCTCTCTCTCTCTCTCTCTCTCTCTCTCTCTCTCTCTCTCTCTCTCTCTCTCTCTCTCTCTCTCACTCACTCTTTCTCAGCTCTATCTCAAGCTCTCTCACTCACTCTCGCTTACTCTCTCAGCTCAACCTGCTCAACCAGACTCTACAAACTCTCTTGACTCTTGTGACTCTACAAACCATTTATTTCCTATGTGGAGATGAAATCAGTGAAGAATTTCTTGAGCTACAAAATAAATTGCCAACGTCATGACGTAATATTGTTCACCGAGTTGAAACACTCACTGATAGGACAAACATGCTCGAAAAAGCTGAGCGCAGAGGTGATGAATGGGCGCAGCAGATTAAAAGTCGTCTCGCTTCAGTAAATGACTTGGTAGCAGCAGATGCTAGGTATCATCAGATGTGCCAAAGAAAATTGTACAAACCTCCCCCAATTGGAATCAAAAGGAGGCATTTTGAGCCAAAGAGTATCACTGACAGCATGGAGTGTATTATGTTTGTATACAAATGAAAAAAGAGAGGAGTGCCAATTTTTTATTGAATCACCTCATGGACCAAATTGAAGGCAATTTCGAGCCTGATGTAAGGACCATTGAAAGCCACCTCAAAAAGCGTTACGGTGACGAGATCTAGTTTAATGAGGTTGGCCGCAACCGTCACACAGTCATTTGTTTTCGGGAAGTTGGCGACAAGATTCTCTACAAGTGGTACAGTGAG
>JAEMON010000001.1:86739068-86754219 GCA_030264115.1 Lygus lineolaris | reverse complement strand
TCACCGAATTTTTTTTTTCGCTTCCGTCCTGAATCACCCTGTACATTGCGTCACGGGCCGCACCCAAACGGTGCCATCTCCATTGCCCCCCACCTCGCCTCCAAACTCATTTCTTCCTGGTAGTATTTACGATGAATGATTCTGTGAGGTTTGTTCGATGTAGGCGCAAGTTCAATGAAATTATGAAGGGCTGCTGGTTAAAAAACTTATATAGGTAGGATGTTTCGGGTTTATCTGCTACTCCGTATGCTACCTAACAATTTTGTTAATAAATTTCTCTCTCTCCTACAGTGAAAGAATTTATGAGAGTGATTTTGGAAGGGGTTTTGAAGGTACTGGATGGATTCTGACGGTTATTTTATTAGTAGATCACTCGGAAGTTGGTTTTAAGACTTGTAGCTGGAGCGTGATTTTTGGAGTTTTTCCAATTTATTTTCCCTCTCCCCTACAGTGTCAGTACCTACAGGAATGGTGGTATTGGGGTTTTTCGAGGGCCTGTAATCGATTCTGATATTCATTTTGATGGCAACACCTTTCGGAAAGCCATTAAACTGCCCCAACCGCCTCCACTACCGCCCCCGACGTTGTTACTGCCAACCGTGACCTCACTATCTTGTGGCAGGATTCAATGTGAGCCTCTGTGCCAAATTTGGTCGATGTAAGGCCATTATTAAGGAAGATATGAGGCGATGCTGGATCGTTGCTGGCTACCTAGCTACACAGGGTGTCTCACGAATGATCCGAAAAACTTCTCCCACGTGTTCTGTAATTTCCAATAAAAACTGCCCCCTAACGTTTTTTTGTTAAACAATTAAAAACCTGAGTTTTTTCACTTTTAAGATTTTTTTCGTGTTTTCGACCTTAGGTCACTGAAAAGGCCTTAACTCCACAAATATGTGGAGTAAAACCAAATCTGAGTACATCGTTGGAAAGAGCGTTAAATTTCCCGTCTTCTCAGCCTCTAACAATAATTTTTTGAAGGGAAATCAAGGGTGAAAAATGAGCCCGAGAAAACAATTTCGTCAAATCTTGAAAACTGCCTGTTTTTTAAACGCTGATTAGACCCCCATAATTCTAGTGATAAGTTATATCCTGTAAGCCTAAAAAATGCGCAAAAGCCTCAGCTTTCCAACGGTATAGTCAGTTTTTATCGTTTAGGGGGACCTTTTTTGAGAAAATCGAGTTTTAATGCGAACAAACGTGTGTTTTTCTAGGAAATCGAGTGTTCTAGGGTATTGACGACCTGACCCATGACTTGAGGATTTCAGTATCGTCTTCCAGGTAATTTTTCACGCTGAATCGAATAGTGACATGCCCGATTCATTTTGACCGATAAAAATTGATTTTTCGACAGAAACATTGAATTTTTTTACATATTAGCACATCTAACTCATATTTTAGTCATGTTTGTGAGTTTATTGAATTTTTCCTAATGATTATCGCACAGATTGTTCACTAGCTCAACAAAATATGGTTTTGATATGCTGGTATTTCCAAAAATTCACTATTTTTATCAAAATATCAATTTTTATCAGTCAAAATGAATCGGGAGTGTCACTATTCGATTCAGCGTGAAAAATTAGCTGGCATATGATACCTAACTCCTCAAGTTGACCATGACTTGGTCGTCAACACCCTACAACACCCGATTTTCCTTGAAAAACACGTTTTTTCTCATAAAAACTCGATTTTCTCAAAAAAGTTCCCTCTAAACGATAAAAACTGACTGTACCGTTGAAAAGCTGAGGCTTTTGCGACTTTGTTAGGCTTACAGGCTGTAACTTATCACTAGAATTATGGGGGTCTAATTAGCGTTTGAAAAACAGGCAGTTTTCAAGATTTGACGAAATTGACTTTTCGGGCTCATTTTTCACCCTTGATGTCCCTTCAAAAAATTATTGTTAGAGGCTGAGAAGACGGGAAATTTAACGCTCTTTCCAATGTCGTACTCAGATTTGGTTTTACTCTTCATATTGATGGAGTTATGGCCTTTTCAGTGACCAAAGGACGAAAACACGAAAAAAATCTTAAAAGTGAAAAAACTCAGGTTTTTAGTTGTTTAACAAAATTAATTATCGTTAATCAGAGATTTTAACTAGTCAGAGTTTGGAATGCGTTTATCAATCACCAAATAGCAGCTAGTTAGCTAGTCAGAGTTTTAGCTTAAGGAAAACTTTGCTACCACTACAATTTCATGAAAATCCCGCAAAAATAAGGTGCAACACTGAGAGTTGGACTATGTTTCGATGGTAATATATTACCTTTATCAACACGTTATCTCCGTTATCGCTGTCAAATGGGACGAAATCATATTTACGTTATAACTTCTAACCTCTTCTCTGTGTGCCTAATGAATGAGAAACCCATGAAGAAATTATGCCTACGGAGATCTTTTTATTTATAAGCAAAAAAAGATTGTTTCACCAGGGGCAGGTAGGTACCTACAAAAAAACTGGAAGGTAGGTTGTTCTGAATTTTAATATGGATAAAAATGTATTTTGCCTGGGGGTCAATCTAAAACCTTGTCCTACACGGCCAGATGTCACGATGATTTTATACCTAATGGTTTTTATACTTTCAAATAGGTAGGTACTTAGGTATAATCCGTATCTAGGCAAAAGCGGAAGATGAATACCTATAGGTAGTATAATTAGGTAAGTACCTACCTACCTTTGCATTAAATTTTGAATGGGTAATGAATTATCTCATTCTCCAACGTTCATGATCGTTTGTAGGTACTTGATAATACATAATATCCAATAACTTTACTGGTGCTGACCTTCATTTTCCTGACACTGATGAACCCTGTAGGCAAAATTATTCATGGGTATATCTTGTTTGGGACGATTTATCACGGATGTTATTAATTATTCCTTTACTGAAGGGTCATTTCGGGAGATCTCTAGGCCTACCCCCGTGTGATTTGTACCTTCTAAGAAACGCGTAGATTACCTACATGCATTTTATCGTCTGGAAAATCCGAATCCCTATCTCCAGTGAATAAATAAATCAGAATCTATTTCACAATAGTGTATTATTTGAATGGGAGATTCGCGAAACTGTCACAGAGATGGGAATGGAAATAGCACGAAATATGAAAATGCAATATGGCTGCCAGCAAATCAAAGTTTGACTAGGTAGTTAAATTATAACTAGAGCCTCGAATCTCTAGTTAAAGATAATCACTGATTAGGGATAGTCAGCTGCTAAAGTGAATTGATAAACGGGTATGTGCGAGATAATCAGAGATTTGACTTAGACTTTATTCGGGCTTGCAAATGTGATTGATAAACTGGCCCTTACGTTGCATTTTATTTCACCTAATATATAATTCTAGAGTTACGACATACTTTTGATTGAATGCAGATACCATTTTTCCAGTCAAGTGACGGAAAACTGGAAACTAAATTCAATCAACCCTCAAATTACCACTCACTGTTGACTCAACTGTTGAGAGTGTTGAGCCCTGCTTGGATGGCGAAGTGAGGCTTCCCCACCACCCGACCTGAGAACAGGCCACTACTAGCCTTTTCACGCCGCTTTGGCTCACACCCTGTTGTCTACCTGGAGCCTAGATCAATTCCTTTGAACACTTCCTGAGTACACATAGACCTCAGCTTAGCTGGAGGCCCAGGCAACAGGAAGAATCGGAGTGTGGTTCTAGGGAAACAAGTGGGTTCTACATAATTTTGCGTCCTTACCACCGAAGGTAGGAAGCTATGTATTTATGCAAGAAGGAAACCAAAATCAAAATTTCCACTTGCTTTTTGTGTTTCAAAGCTTTCTGAACAATTTTGGTTATGTCTGAGTTTAATTCAGACCAAACTACTCTGGTACTCCCACCTCCTCGCTTGCCTAGCTGCTCTGCGACCTCCACGCGCCCTCTCCCTGATGCCGCGCCATGGTCGCTCCCTCAACCTGCGGGAACATTCTAATAACATAGGCCGCGACCTCGTGATCCAGCCCCTCAACAGCCTGCCTCGCCAGCCCCTGTAGGTAGGCGCTTTCATAGCTGTCAATACGACCTACCTGCTCCCCGAGCCTCAGAACTTTAGTCTTCAAGTCTGAGAGAAGACCTGAGGTCACGGGGGAGGATTGCTGGCAGTAGGCTGCTGCTCCACGTCAGCATTGGGAGATGGGGGGAGAGGCCCCACTGCTATTTGCCAGGACAGCATTTGCTTCCCGGACAAGTTGCTTATAGTGGGGCCTCAGGCAAAGAGATTGGATGGCAGAAAGCGTGCGCGTGGGAAAACGTTCTTACAAGTAGACATTGATTCTCCGTACCCCACTGCGCACAGCCTCTGCCGGTATTCTCCGCAAATCCTCAGAAGCATACCTGGGCCGCTCTCTTTCTATATCAATGGCATCATTGGCCGCTACAGGATGCTTCTGTCTGACGCGGAGTCCGAGGCCAGACTTGGTGGTGAACGCTCTCTCACAATGGGCACTCTGTTGGTCGTTGTGTTGGGCAGTGGACAAGGAAGAAGGGTATGAGGAGGGAGAGAAATGCCGACGCCCCTGCCTGGGGCGCCTCTGAGCGCCTCCCCTACAACCCCGGGTGCCAATGGGCCGGTGGGGGCCATGAGGCTCATCTGAATTGTTACCCTTATTGGAAGGCGCTTAATATTGGGGTCAGGGAGCCCGTTAACAGGGGCTCCTCCCCCACTCGCCAGAGGGTCATTCTGGCACCCTCAGGACTTTGAGAGGGGTCCACCAAGGAAACCTAATGGGACCACTTCTGTTCATCTCAGGGGTGCCCGGGTTGCGCAATGGGAACGCATGACCATGACTTGGGTAGGGATAAGAAGGGGCTCCGAAGAGATAAAAACACCCTCTATTACCCTACCCCAGCAACCCGATTACTAGGTACCTACATACAAACATACATACGGACTTTTCCACACTTTTTTTTCACACACTTTTCCAAAACGTGGAGAAAATTGATCAGATGTCGATTTGGACCAGGTAAAGGTGGTGTTTCAGAAATTGGGGTTTCTGCTGATCGCAATACTTTCCATTCACCTTCAGGTGTGCTGAGGAAAGTAAAAATTGAGAGACTACTACTTCCATGCTTGAATCCAAACAAAAAGACTGGGCATTTGAAAAGTCTGTATATCGACAAATGTCGAAAAAAAAAGATCTACAGACATTTTTTTTATGATTGGCAACTGCGTAGAGGGTCTTTGCCAAGGAGGTTGGCATTAAATGGGAGCGCCCTCACCCCAGCGGTTTTATGTCCAAAACTTCCTAAAGCCTCTCGCTCAACTGGTTTAGTTTAGCGTCCGTTGTAGGCACAGCTACTCTCTCTGTCCAGCCTGGCAGGTAGGATATTGATGAAAAAAAGTCCGAGTATTGATAGAAATCGAGTGACTAATTCCAATGTTGAAGGCAAACAACAATACAGGGCAGGAAACTGTTAGCAGTCTGTATATCGAAAATTTTCGTCCTTCTGGAAACAAAATAAAATACCTACAGACAATATTGTTGAGATTGTTGATGAGTCTTGAGGGGATAAGCAACAATATAGTGTAGGTTAATGTTGAAAAAAGTCCGTAATTTCGGAGAAATCGACAAAAAAAACAGCGTTTTTCTTACACCTGCCTGTGTAAACTGGACCGCCTGCTGCGGGATTGCCTACCGTGGGGAGCACTAGGCGCCGCTCGTGTTTGCAGTGCCGCTGCGAGCGTGTGCCGTTGACCATGGAAGTTGGAATGGAATCCTACTAAATTTTAATAATAATATAAATTTATAATAGAGTTCTATAATAGAGTAATTGTATACCTACTTCCATGGTTTTGACAGAGTTTCAATCCTCAGGGTTTTGACAAGGGAGGGTCATTCCATTCTATTCCTACTTCCATGACCTAGTACTCAACAAAATAGCGGCAACTGGAAGTCTCTGTGACATAGAGAACTCAATGCTCAGGAGAATCCTTGGATTTTAGTATCCAATTTATATGCTCCATCTAAAAAATCAATAAGCTATGCCGAAGGTAGTAGCATGTTCATGATGATAGACATGGTTCGTATCGGTAGCAAGAAATCAGCTGATGGCTAGTAACTTTTCAAAATAAAGAAATGTCAACCAAATTCACTTACTGTTACGCTTCAATTTTAGTCTTATTAGATTTATTCGACAAATCCTCCTTGTCGTCCGATACGAACTGTAAGTGTTGATGAATCGGTGCACTCGGTTGTTCGTTTGCAATGTTCTTACTTGATACTGTTTACATTTTGTTTACATCCAGTCTTACATGATCATTTGGACGTTTCAGCTTTTTATTCTACGAATGAGGATGCGCGATACTTAGTTGATAGTATTCCTGTTTCCCTCCGTCAGGTATGTAAACAAACTTCAAACAGTTTATCTTACTGAAGCTAGATGACAATGTGATTTATAGACACCTACCTATAAGATCGGTGGATGATATTTTTGTATCTTAGAATCTTCTAAGAGAAACTATCTTCTATTCCCACTATCCCACTTCAAGGAGGCAAATACCAATATTCAGATGCACAAATACGGACGTAAAAGTATATTTTTTACGAAACAATTTTAAAAAGGTTCAAGGCTTTCTTATGGCCTAGGTGTCGAATAAGTACTGCAGTACGATCCTCTTTTTGGGTCACTGCCCATTTCACGAGAGGATGGCGTTTCAAAACCTTTTTAGTTCGTCTAGATTTCCTCTATATTGACTAGTAACACCTTCTTCATGGATTAGCGGCCTGAATGCTCGCCCGCTACGCTCGCATTTTCAAGAACGAAAATCATACAATATGTTACTCAACGTACATAGCCTTTGAGTGTATAAATGGAGGGCTATTGGTGTTAGTTCAGACGTCGAACCAGTATCATACGGACCATACGTGCCTGATTCTGGTTGGAGGCAAAGAGTTTAGAAAGAAGGAACTCCTTGGTTGGAGGACCAACTCAGTCCTCACCGGGTTATGTAAGGCATTGAACAGTATTTATTCATGTATTGGAAGCATTATTCCCATCCTTATGAATGATTCTTATGGTAGATTATCCTCTGATGGAAGATATAAATGTAAATGGATTGAAAAAAGAAAACATACCTACAATTGTCGTGTGCTCATGTAACTTTCCCTTTTTTAGGAACTCTCTGGTGGGCCAGATATTGGGTGAGTCTATAAAATAATTATTAATTCAATGTTGGTAATCCATGTGTTTACAGTCTACATAATAATATGTGCCATGGATTACGGGACACTTTAGATTGGAAGTACAAGTATCACCTACCCTATACCTACTGTCAGGTTTCTATTGTCAATTGTTTCATTAGTAACATATATGTACTTATCTACCTGGTCATCTTTAACATTAAATTGTTAATTCTTTTACAGTTTACACAGTATTATTGAAGATCATGCCTTATACAGTCCTAGGATTCACCTTAAATTCTTCCCTCCAATCCTCGACTTCAAGCAAAGGTACATTTATGAAGATAATTTTCTTATCTTTCTGCTTTGATCTCCTTATCATTGAACTAGCTACTAGTTGCACGACTGCTTTGAAATTGATAGGGGACTGAAGGCGCTAACCCTTACAATCCCTGAAAATTTCACCCGCATTGGTCCCGCCTATCATCTATTAAATTAGCAGTAGTACCTACTAACTCCTTGTTGGGCCACAGTGTTACACTTTCCAGCACGGTCCAGCCATAACTAGGAAAATAGTAACTAATAACATTGAATGAATGATTATCCGCACTGCGCTATGTATTCTGTATGATGATAATAAACTCATTCATTCATTCCAGTAATTCCGGAGTTGTGGCTATGACAACAAAGTCCAAGATTGACCATGCACAGTAGCGATTACTAATCCAATTGTTACGAAATACGTAGGTTATCATTTCGGCGTCAGGCCCCAACCACCCTCCAACTTTGAGCGAAATCGGTCCATTAGGAACTGAGAAACCGTAGTTTCAGGAAATTCACATTGTGCATGTTTATTCACTACTAGTTGTCCAACAAGGATGAAATCAATATGGGATTGTCACCGGGCTAATCAGCACAATCTCTGAAAATGTCATCAAAATCGGACAATAACTTCGCTTAGTTTTGTCTGGGACAAGGAATTGAACACAGACAGTCGGAAGTAAAATTTAGAATCGCCTCTAGGATAGGATTTTTCAGGCATCCATTCAAACAGCATAGTATACGGTGTACATCATACTGGCGTGAGGAAAGTTTAAGAAGTAGGGAAATTTCTACATATATCAGAAACATTGTTTCAGCTTATTAGAAATACACCCTTATTTATTTTGATTCGTTTTTTGTTTCTAATAATACCTACGTATTGAATTCCACAGAGATTTTGGAGTTCCACATCATGAAACAGTGGCAGTTATCAACACAAGCTGCAATAAATCTGTCCATATGTCATCAATATCTGGAAACAGTGTCCATTTTCACAGCTCTTTCTTTCAAGATAAGGTAAGGAACTTACCATCCTCCTTTTCCATCTTCCTTTCCTTTTGTGTTACAATAGGGTGGTCGCATAGGTGGGAAGTTCTCATTTTTGACCTCAAATTCGGGTTCAGCGTTCTCAAAAACCTCCTTGAGCCACATTTTAACTGAAAATTCCGTCGGGTTGAGCCAGAAAAGAGCTGGGAAGAGGCGCGTGATGTCAGAATTATTTGGGCACTGTGGGGAGGAGGGGTCGGTGACGTCATCATTATTAACTTCGAGACCCTTGTATGCAAATAGGATACCCTTCATGTTGCACCATTTTGGAAAGCTCTCACTAAGATCAATCATTTGGAAAAGGAAAAAAAAAACTGTTTGCACACCCCATTGTATTCACAAAAGAGTCTCTCTTAATTTCAATACTCTAGGTCAGTGGTTTTCAAACTTTATTGGTTGGCAACCCCCTGTATACGTTCAGAGTTTTGCTCGACCCCCATTGTCAAAAAAATCCGCCATTCATCGTATTGATACAACTTTTCGTGTGGCAGTAATATAATAATTAGGCTGATACCAAGTAAGGAAGGTTGTTCTTTGATGTAAGGTCATAGGATCACAGGCGTTTGATCTGCTGGTTCAGGTGTTAACAAATTAGATTCCAATTCAATTGCCAGATTAAAAGTAAATAATGTCTAACGCAACTTGGCTGCACTCTTTTTTTTGCACCGGCAGAGCACTTTTAGCTAAACTACCATCTGGCTTAAGCGAGGTACTCAACATCATTATCGAAGCTGGTGAGTATCAAGGGCAAACCCCCCCTTGGGCACTTGCAAACCCGCTCGTTGTGCAAATTTTACGAAGATACGGGTTCAATGGTGAACTTGCTTTGGATAGGGATTTTGCATTTTGAACCTCAAAATCTGATTCCAAGATCTGGTGGCAATTTTCACCTTGAAATTACTGCCCAGAAAATGGGTTGAAAGGGAGCGCTTGACGTTATTTAGGTTCTGCAAAAGGGCCCATCTTTGGTAATTTTCAATCGCCGGATAGCCCTCATATAGCACCTTTTTGAAGAGACCTCATTAAGATCTTTCAAATGACCAAAGGAAAAATAACTATTTAGGTTCCCCATTCGTCAAAATTTACTGTATTTAGCAGGTGTGAGGTGCCCCTCGCGGGGTAAGGTATTGAGCAGAATTTTTGAACTCCGTGCTGAATTATCGACTCATCTTGAGGACGCCAACTATGAAGACACCAAATATTTCAGTCATCGTGCATACCTCCTGAAGTTGGCGTAGCCGTCTAGCGGATATTTTTGATCATTTGAACGCGTTGAACAAAAGTCCGCAAGGATTGAACGAAAACATCCTTACAGATATATAACACTATTGTCAAGCACAACTTATTAGGTTTGACAATAAATTGTAGATGTGTATTCATAAACGTAGCGTTTTTTTGAATTTCTATTTTTTTGGTTTTTTAATAACATCTCTAGACTCCCCCTCCCCCCCCCCCTCCCCTCCCACCTACCGTGAGGCCAACATGACCCCCTGGGGGTCGCAACCCCCACTTTGAAAACCGCTGCTCTAGGTCATCTACGAGTATGATCAGAGTCGACCATCGAATTTTCAATTTTAATCATCAGCTTCGTAATACTCCTAATATTATATATATTATTTGTCTGAAAAATACAATGATGTGATCACTTTTTTTACTTTGAGAGTTTATTGTTCCAGGTGATCCCTCCTCTCAGCAACACAACCTTTGATGTTGTATTTCTTGGCCGAGGGGAGGGAGAAATTCAAAGTACATTATTAATTCATACTTCGGAGGGGAGCTATAAATATCACGTGAGTGCTTACACAACACACTATATACTTACATGAGTTATTCAGAAGTACATTCTCAAGGGGTTTCACTATGAAGTACCATCTGGAAGGGAGGGTTTTGAACTCTCTATCTACTTGAAACTAAGTTGAAGTATTGTCATCTTCATGATTATTTTCTATCTAATGACCCTTGTTTGTTAATACTTATCAATACTTTAGGAGCTTAGCTACCACGTTTGTGACCCATTATTATAAAAAATTATGTATATGTAGGTATCCATTGTTCTAATTTTTCTTAGTGTTTCTCTTGTCGGCCATCAGTGAGTATTTCCATATTCCAGGTGAAAGGAGAAAGTTCTTATAGTCCTTATCGACTTCGATCACTTACAGGAGTTTCGTTGCCATTAAACGCCTCTTATTCCCCTGTCATAGTGATGCACAATCCACATCCCACATCAATTCAAGTGAGTTCATTATCTTCGTTCGTTTCCAGGTTTTTTCAATTGGAAAATCAATATACTAGTTCTCATTCTACAGATTCTACTATACCTGAGGCCAAATTCAGGGTCGCAGAAAGGTTGGATGCCCAGTGCAGCCCTTTCATCACCTTCGTTCCCTTGAATAGGGTTTCCTTTCACTACAATGGGAGAAGAAGTCTCCTTCCCAATGCGTTCGCCTCCCTGCAAAATTCAGTATCAATTCAAGTAGTTTATTTTCCAGATGATGACTTATTATTACCAACAAATAAACCGATTTGCAATAATTTCAGAAAATAAACTGACACTGCCCAGTAAACACATACTGCCCAATAACTGTGTGCTAATAAGGCGCTATGGAAAAATAACTTGTTAACCAATCACTATTGGCAGAGATGGCCGCCGCAATTCTCTTTTGGGAAGTTACAGAATAGCTCTGTCGTGGATATCATGAAAACCGCTTTCACCAAATGAGGTACTTAGAGCATCTGGGAACATCTCTCTTTTCTCATAAGTAAGCCCCCGGAATATGGCCTCCGGTATCACAGATTGTTCAAATAACTACAACTGATTTCACCAAACAGGATAGACTGGACTATCATCCTGATTGCTGAATTCAATTTTCCAGCTTTCAGAAGTATATTCGTGTTGTGGAGATTTTCATTTGGAACTTCCATCAGGAGATTTAGAAGGCCCTAAGCAAATATGGAGCGTTCCTGCATTTATTACTAAGCCCATAATCCGACTGAGATTCCAAGCTTCTAGTCAAAGAAATCATACAGCTTACATAAGGTACACCAACTCAAGTTATCTTTGTAAAGACTTACGAACCTGTACTATAATATTTATCTTCTTGGTACATATCTTCGGCGTTTACTGTTCACTGGTGTCAGGGGTAAATCTGACGGACGCTGGTTTATTATTATCCAGGCTGGTTAATTCTTCTTCAAACTGTATATGGCGGTCTATCTACTGCCTAGCGTATTTAATAACATGAATATTTAAAAAAAATCTGAATATGATTTGGAAAATTCTGAATTTGAAATGGAAAATTCTGAATTTGACTTATAAACCTACCTATATACCCAACTGTTTAGGAGAAAACATTTGAAACCCCAAGAAAGCTTGTCCATCCCCAATGTTGAATTTCTTGATGTTGATTAATGGGGAATTATCATCAATTTTTTAAATTTTATTTTCTGAAAGGTAATGGCTTAAAAGAAGACATATGGAACTCGTAGGGCTAGAAATTTATTATTTATTTATTATTAAATTTAGTTATTTTAGAAAATGTATTGGAATTTTCATTATTGTCCTACGGCGGGAAAGTGAAGTTGAAAAGGGTACGGTCTGTCATTGTCTAAACCCATCCATGATGCCAACCAGACAAAACAAAAAACAACAACTCTCAAAAAACAACACTGTTCAAGCTCCTGATTAGTGAGAATCAAATTACTTAATTGAATAATTGATTGAATTAAATAATTATTAATTATTAATCCATTATTTAAATTAATTCTTTTTTCACTTCTCCCAATCCAATCTCCGCAGATTCTTTTTCGGTTGTTCTTTTAGTGTGACATATTAAGCCCGGTACACACTAGTATGAGGCAGCGCACGAGGCAGGGCCGAACGTGTGGCGAGCGGGCGCGTTCTATGGAAAAACAAAGGTACATCGTGCGTTGCCTCGTGCGGCGTCTTGAAACCATAAAATCGAACGCAAGAGGCAAACGTTCTGCCTCGCCTCGCCCCCGAATGCCTCGTGCGTTGCCTCGTACTAGTGTGTACCCGGCTTTAATGGGTTTCTCAGGGGCTCTCGGAATTATTCGAACAGCTGATATTGTATTCCAAGTTTTTCATATCGGGTAGCTGGCTTTGCCCCTCAATCAGATGTACCATTCGTTTTAATCTTTTAATGAGTATTTATCATTTTGTTTGTGTGTTTCAATGTCAGACTCAGAGTTGATGAAACTGGGGAAGTACTAATTATCCCAATAGACATAGAAGTGGGCACATCAGGAGGAATATATGCACCAGACGATTTGATCGACTTTGGTATCGGTGGGACTGATGATCCACCTAAACTAGTGAAATTATATTTAAAGAATTCTGGGACCGAACCAATCCATGTTCAGGTAAGGTTGATCAACTTTACTTTTCTTGTTCTGAAGTGTAGGTGAACCGATTTCACTCAAATTTGGTTATACCAAGACGATTGCCTATGAATGTTGACACGATTGGATCAGTAATAGCTCGTGCATATGCGCAAACTTGAAATTGATTGTCATTGGTATAACTCTGGAACTACTCCACCAGTTTCAGTGAAGTTTTCATGGATTGCACAGGTGAGGCCCTAGATGGTCCCCTACGAATTTATATCGTCGCTTAAGAAGCAACATGCCCTATGAACCAAATCCCAACTTTTCAGGAGAAGGAAAAAACTGAATCCTGATCAAGTTTGTGATCACCTGCCCCATTGTTTCTCGTTATTCAGTCACTTCTTGCCTTCCAGTAGTCGACAATACTGAAAAATAGTAATAATTAAAGAAGATAGGAAATTGAGGTTGGTACGGGGTGTTGTTCTAATAGGCAATTGAGGTCGATAGGGGGTGTTATGTTTTTCGAGTATTTCTCGATTTTGTAGTCTAGTTGAAGCAATTTTGAGATAACCAGTCGATGCAACGTGAGAAGTCGAATAAGAATCAGTCAAAACCTCATTTTCGTGAAAATGGTCGATAGCGAGTGTTCGTAAGCGACGATATATTGGTTTTAGGTAGGTACCATAATTGCTGTCAGGGCAATGGTCAACAGTACTATTCACTTTTTTCTATCCATGTAATTCCAAATCATTGTTGTTTCAGAATGTATATTCTACGCCTTATTCCAAATCTCTCAGAATAGATTTTCAGCCTGTGACAGTCGACGCCGATCCTCTTAGATCAACTGAAGTAGCAGACCTAATATTCGATTGTGAGTTTTTCTTGTCACTTCTACAACGTAAATGAGTCTATAAGTAGTCTAGAGTGTCATGGTCAGAGGTGCTAATAGTTACGAACTACATAACACCCTTTACACTAAAGTTCTTTCATGAGAGATTTGGAGAGTACTACATTGAACATGGGAATACTTGCACATGCAATCACGCGTGTTGGGCTCATATTGCGAATTTTTCGAGCACTCGTTTATTTTTATGTTGTGGAAAGGAAAGGACATCAGTGTAAAGCGATTTGTGCGCGATTAACCGTGTGAAAACTGGCGTGAGTTGGTGCTTGTGGAAAACACAGTTTTCCTGGAGCATCCAGTTGTGCAAAGAATATTTTCATACATTTTGGTGATATTTGGTACCTAAATATTTGGTGATAATTTGGAGTTATAATTTTGGAGTTTGAATATTATCAGAACATGAACCAGTGGCCAGATGATTATATTTCTTAGTATGATATGAACTAAAAAAGAAGAAAATATCACTAAGTATGAGTGGTTTCCATGGGCAAGCAACATTTTAACACAGAATGTGTTTTTACGGAGGGTTATCTGGTTTTAAGGCGTCTGTTCAGTAAGATCCCCCAAACCCCACCCCTCTCACGTACGAGCTGCTACCTGCTACCCCCACCGCGCGTCCGCTCAACCACCTACTTCCTTCGCCTTCCTTCAATCCCATAGTATTTGATTTACCAAACACTTTGCCTGGGGGGTGGGCTGTATAATGTCAATTCAAGGTGATAGCTGCCAGGATGGTGGGCAGTATATTATAGGTAGGTATTTTATCAGTTACCTGCCAAGTGGAGGGACAGTATAGTATTTGATTTACCTAACATTTTTGCCTGGGGGCTGGGCTGTATAATGCCTACTCAAGGTGATGGCTGCCATTGTGGTGGGCAGTATAGTATAGGTAGGTATTTTATTGTTTACCTGCCAAGTGGAGGGACAGTATAGTATTTGATTTACCAAACACTTAGCCAGGGGGGTGGGCTGTACAACGTCACTTCAAGGTGATGGCTGCCAGGATGGTGGGCAGTGTATTATAGGTAGGTATTTTATTAGTTACCTGCCAAGTGGAGGGACAGTATAGTAATTGATTTACCAAACACTTTGCCAGGGGGGTGGGCTGTATAATGTCAATTCAAGGTGATAGTAACTTCCCGGGGATATTAACGTTTTAGAAGGTGGCAACCCTGTGACCAATTGTGGTGTGAACTTATGAGTTCCAAAGACGAATAGAAGCATGGAGGCTCAGGTAAGTCGTTAAACAATCCAACTATCGTCTGTTTACTAATTTCTAATAAAATGGGAGCAGTAAGTTAAAAAAGTCGTTAAGTATGTTAGGCATGGACCTATCCATGGGAATAGGTAAATCGTATACTATACTGTCCATCCACTTGGCAGATAACTAATAAATCAAATACTATACTGTCC
>JAEMON010000001.1:86719358-86738068 GCA_030264115.1 Lygus lineolaris | reverse complement strand
CCCTGGCAAAGTGTTTGGTAAATCAAATACTATACTGTCCCTAGACTTGGCTGGTATAATTGTACCATCATGAACACAAACCACTGGCGGCTAGACACTCCCAACGGCAACGTTTTTTTTTTTTTTTTTTTATGAAGCTTGGAAATCAATCACCCATTTCTTCTTTACTCCAAGATCGTATTTCCGTCATCTGTTACATTAAAATTAAACAAATAAGGTCCGAACAACACAATGTAAAATATATATTACCGAGATTTGTCCTCAGGAATGTGTAGGTGGCTGACCTGAAGAATGATAAAAAAAAATAATGCGGACAAGGAATTGACCAATACGACAGACAGATACAGACCAAAGACGCAACCTAAATTGTTCAGAAAGCTCTGAAACGGAAAAAAAAACAGTTTGAAATTTCAATTTTGGAGAACACCATTTTTGGTTTATTATTTTCAATAATGAATCTTTGGAATTAAGTCATAACGAGGGCCCTTGTTATCGGGCACAACAATTTTTGTTAACTTCCCCTCAAAATTTGATGTTTTACGTTGCAAGATAAGTCGGAGAATTCGGAAATCGAATTTGAAAAAATCTGTGCGCCCACCTTCCAAGGCCTTTGATTATTTACCATGAACCAAAATTGATGAAATTTGGCATACAGGCCCATTTTGTAGTCTAGTTGTGCTCCAAAGCTTGGTGATACTGTCAGTCCTCTCTAATATGTATAAAATAGGGGATGAAATTTTCAAAACGCTCTAGCTCGAAAAATTCAAATAAGAAGGTATGTTTTTCCTATCGGGTTTAAATAGTTTCCAAGTTTTAGCACTGTACTTGAGACCAACCGTTCTCTCCCAAATCCCAACAAAAACTTTAGGGTTGGATGAAAAAAATATCAGAAACACGTGTGTGAATCGCAAATCTTTCTGTGAAGGCCAAATCCCCATTCACAGACCAGCTGATCAAATGCAATTAATTTCTGTTTTCACCGAATTTTGGATGAAGTTTACTGATGTATTGTAGTGATCTTTTGATCACTTAAAAAAAATAACAATTTGTGAAAAAACCAGGATCAATTTGCAGTGACTAGTTAGCCTTCAAACCTCCCCTTATAGCTAACCCTCTGAAACCTTTGATCCTGAGAATCATGACTAGTTACTAGTTAGAATCGTGACTAGTTAGCCTTCAAAGCTCCCCTTATAGCTAACCCTCTGAAACCTTTGATCATGAGAATCATTGATCCTGATTCTTTCATTGTTTTGTTTTGTTTTTTTTTTTTGCTAGAGGTTTTGTTTTGTTTTTTTTTATTATTATTATTTCTTTTTTTCTAACTTACCAAGGTACCTTGTATAGGGAGATTACAGTTAGTCTAGGAATAATTTAGGACTAAGAGTTCGGTTATAACAAAATAGAGTTTGAAGTTCTGGATGATGTGGGCTCCAATGATGTTCTGAGTTGAATGAATCCCTAAAGTCCCGAATGAAAGAAGTTCCCGAAGTTCTGGGCGGAAGTTGTAAATGGGAGAAGTCCCTGATGTCCCTTGATAATGAGATAAACTGAAGTCCCCAGTGCTGATGGAAAAAATGAAATTGAAATCCCCAGTGATGATGGTGAGATGACTGCTCAAAAAGATGATATTTCGTAACCCATGATATTCATTATTGTAGTCAGATTGGATGTATCTGACTTATGGCAAAAATATTAGCCTGTCTTTATCCAACCCAAAGGGCCCAATTTCCAACAGGGAGATCTGTCTAGGTTGTACCTCATCCAGGACTACTTCCTTCAGTGGCCACTGCCCAGATCAAATTCTGAATTTATAATGGCCCCCAAGGTTCTATCCATCTTGGCTTTCATCGTGCATTGCCATTAGGATTTGTAGTGCCTTCTGTGGGAGTCTGGCCCTGCACTCTAGTGGAAACAGGTAGAAGTTGTGTTGCAGTGCACTCCTAGCAGGGAGAGTATGGGCTGTCTCCTCCCACCCACTCATGACTTTCTTGGTCTCCTGGTCCTTCTGCCTCTTTCCCCATTATGAATTCTAATATAAAAAGCCCCCTTATTATTATCAACCCCTAATTGTTTTAGTTTCTACCCTTATTAATTTCCCCATACTATTAAATCGAAATTCAAAATTAGTTTGCCAACTTTCTGAATTCGATGCCTGTTATATTTTTGAACATTAAAATGAACCCCGAATTATTAGCCATAATTAAATTTGTTAGTTAGACTAGTCCACCTTCCTTTCCTATCTTTATTCGTAGATCTCAACATTTCATTTCCATTTTGATCGAGAGGTGCAGTTGATACTCTCAAACGTGAGTCTAATTTACATTGGGTTAGTTTGTCGTTATTTGTCTGATTAGTTTTACAACATTTGAAGGCCACATGCGAAGATTTAACGTTATTCAAAATATAAAATTCATAAAAAACGATGCATAGTCCTACAACAAACAGAAATTACAGAACTCCCCAAAATTAAAACTCCAAAGTATCACCCAATATGTAGATTCTTGCAGGTAGGTATTATGTGTACCAAATATCACCAAAATATATTGAAACATCGTCGGCACAACTGAATGCTCCGGGAGAACAGTGTTTTTTGCACAGCACCAACTCATGCCAGTTTCACGCAGTTAATCGCGCGAAAATTTCTTCACACTGTTTCCTTTCCAAAATACCTATATGACGCCACTATTCATTCCCGCGTGGAATAACGAGTGCTCGAAAAACTCGCAACATGAGCAGAAGACATAAGCTCATGTGATTGCGTGTGCGAGTATTTCCCCGCTCAGTGCTGCATGCTCCCAATCACTCGTGAAACCCTCTCATAAGTGTAAAGTTCGCTGAAAACATTGTCTACTTCCACGAAAATAGTATAAGGTTAAGGCGTAAAGTTAAGGTTAGGTCATCATCAGTAACAAACAAGCTTGTGTTTTGTTGTTCTTGTGACCTAACCCTCAAAATAGATTTAACTTTGTAACTCACTATTTTCGTGGAAGTTGTCATTTACTCCGGTTTCTTTCTGTTGACAACAGGACAAACCGATTACAGTATTATCAGTGGTTAGCTTGAAACTTACTCAGTAGGGGTGTGAAAAAATCATTTTTTCACTTTTCAATTGAAATTTATTAAAATTGAATGAGATTTTATATAGGAGATATTGGAATAAATTTAATTCATTCAAGCCCAGAACCACCTCTATAGGTACCTACTTAGTTTGGAAAAATAGGCCAAAAGGACAGGGTAGGTAATCAAGCATTCATCGAAAATGAAATAAATAATGTACTTACCTAAACCTATTTCGAATCTGTACCTACCTACTCCCCCATATGTATTTTGAAACCTTGAAAAACTAGCAAAATATTGAGCTAATTAAAATTAGGAACATTATTTGCAGAAATGTTAATACCAGTAGAGATGTGGCTTCTTACTGTTGACTAAGGCTAAATCACATTTCTTCAATACCTACATGTAGAATACAACCAGACAACCTCAATCAAGTCAATTATCGGCTTCAAAAACTAAGTACATGCGTAGGTAGGTAACTCTCGGGACGATTTCAAATAAATATCATACATTTATACTTTAAGTAGGTAATAATCTGTACCAAAAGTAGGTATTTATATCAGTTCCGATTATTAATCGATTTTTCCAGAAAATCGATTCTTTCTATATAAAAAATCGGTTTTGACATCGATTTTTTCACACCCGTACTTCTTAGTGAGTGCCATGACAATCTGGTCCGCCTACACAACTATTCCATTGATATCCCTATTTTCTACAATCGCATTCATTCCAGGGAAGTCCGCTTATGAATCTGGAGAAAGTTTTGGAAAAATAAATGTTATCAGCTCCACTGTAGAACAGAAAGTAGTTCTATCCTACATGGCGTCTGTTCTCGATGGTGGACTCCATTATGATAGTAATCAGACTAAATTTCAGTCTGATCAGTATGAAATTGAGCCCAGAACTATTACAATGACAAATCGCTATAAAGTACCTGTAACTATTTTGAACGTTTCATTAGCACGTGAAGCAGCCTACTATTTCCAGGTAAATTACAAAATATATGTTACTTACCGTATTTTATTCATGCTATTTTTCATGTCATGTCCAAACTATTTCGAGTTCAATTGGTTTGTTTCGGGGAAGGTGTTTATAAAATCTCTCGGTAAAACAGAGTAATACCTCATTCAACTAAATATTGAAATCACGATAAAAGGAAATAGACGTGTGTTTGCTGCTTATGACCACAGATTCGGCACCCTCAAAAACCCCTTATCCGAATTTTCTGCTCTGTAGGTTGTTGGGAATAAGGTGAAGACAAAAAGAGTGACTTCATCTTTCTAGTATCGCCCTCCCACTTGGTTTCCAGCGGGACGGAAATGGGTACTTGACAGATTATATCACACGCTTTTTCCTTCCCCCTTTTCACCTACTTCCATTAATTACCAACCAGTCATCCTATTTAAAACCTTTTTTGATAACTCTCCGTTAGACCTATAATTTGAAAGTAAGTTTATAGTACTATGTTAGCTATTCTGGTTAGAAGCTAAGAAGTAAGGTTTCTATTCCATATCTAATAAAGTGACGACATCCCCTGAAAATGTGTGTGTTTTTTTTTAAATGTAATTGCTGTTCACCATTTTTAGGTGGTTCCTTTATTTTACAGGTTGTGGATTTTGAACCCTTCATGTTTCACCCTGGAGAAATTAGAAAATTAATGGTTTTAGAAGCAATTGGTGGATCTCTTACTCTACATTTAAAACTAGAATCTGAAATTGTAGTTTATAGTAATGTTTCAACGGTATCCATCCCTGTTTTATGTTATGATGGAAAGCTATCCAAGGTAAAGTAGATCACTGTTCATCAATAAGGAATATCTTGGTTAAGATCATTAGCTGTAGAATGGTTTATGGTCTTATCTACTTCATTCGTAATTTTATTTTCTTGTCAACTGATGTAGGTTACTGGCATTGAACTTTCTGACACAGGTGGGCAGAAGACCAAAGAAGTTTGCTCACGATGCCAAAAAAATGATAAGTACCAAATGCTAGAGGGTGAATTCCTCTTCTAGAATCCACAAGAATTGAAATCCAAATACTTCATCCTAATTAGTATTTCTAGAATTGTCCATTTTTAACACAACTATTCTTGGGTTCTACTATACAGCCCTTCTGACAGTAAATACTTACTCAATATGTATCATTTATGTATACCTACATAAATATACGTATATATATTCCACCCCAAGAATAATTTTGTTAAAAATGGTCAATTCTGGAAATACTGATTAGGATGAAGTATTTGGATGTCGATTCTTGTGGACTAGCATGTGGTACTAATCTTTTTTTTTTTGCATCGTGAGCGAACTTCTTTGGTCTTCTGCCCACCTATGCTGAATTGAATGTAATACTGGTATAGCACAAGTGCATACATTTTGTAAAAGGAGGCAGCAATCTAACCGGCCAATTTATCTTTCACAGGTTCTTATTTCTGATCCCAGTGATACAGAACTTTATTTTGGTACCGTTGGAAGTGGTAGTATCAAAGTAGTAAATTTTGCCTTAGTGAATGAAAATCCTGTTGCTGTGCAAATCTTGGATTTATCTTTGAATATGAGCGAGTCTTCAATTTATGCTGTTGCCGTTGAAAAAGGCAATTCGTCAACTGCCAGCATGGCAATTACATCAAATGAATACAACGTAACATTGACAGTGAGTAGCCAAAACTGTCTTGATTTCTCGGCAGATATAAACTGTACAATGAATCTATCCGCAATCGTCATAAATTTTTATGTTCCTTATGGAAGATCCATCCCATGTAAGATCAGCAGGCCATCATTTCCTTTGCTGACATGTCTCCTATAATGGCATGTGTCATGACCTAGTAGGGATCGGGGGCGTAAAACTTGCCCACAAAACTCACTGTGAAGAAGTGTTCATGCCTTGGTGGCATTGGATGCTTCTACAAGTCAGTAGGGGTATGGAGGAGTACTGTTGATTGCGACCAGGAAATACCTCAATGTACAGAATGAGGACCACTAAATAGTATAATAAACCTTGTTGATTCTATTCAAAGAATATTATTGTTTGAAGATTATTATGTTTGGAGAACATAGTTACATAGCTAGTAACGTTAATTTGATTCATTACAACAGAAGAAAATGAGTCAAATTGTACCTATTACAAAAGAGGGATGTGTGATGGTAAAAGAGATTTACCGCGGCATTTAGACTGGTTGACTCTCGATTCTTGAAAACTGTGGTGTTTAGGATGATCAGGTCTGAACCAAGTACTGCATCACCTCTGAGCTAAGCTGATCTATCACTAGTTCTGAAGGGGTTCAATCAGTCACATTGCCTTACCTTTTTTGAAGCTTGGTGGGAGGAGAAACTACGCTGTATGGGCAGCTGGTTTACCCCCTCCATCGTGGCAGATGTCAACATACTGTTTAGCTTCACAGGAAAAAACCTCTAGTTTAGAAGGGGCGTTGTTAGCCCAAATCACACTTGCGTCTCAGCTTCCGCATCCAGGGATGCAAAAGCAGGAAGGTGAAAAGGACTGAGGGATAGTCAAGAAGACAAACTATTAGTTTTAGTTTCTATGATTTTTGAAACTAAACTAAATTAGTTATAGTTTTAGTTTCAAGTTAGTATTTGTCCAACTCTGGGGAAGATGTAGAGGGAGAGGCGCAAAGCAGTGGGAAGCACTCTCATTATTAGCTCTCTCCTTAATCCTCTTCATCCTTTTTGACATCGCATCACTGGATGTAGATGCTGAGACGCCAGTGTGACATGAGTTTTACAATATAGAAAACATACATTTCATTTAATAGCAGCTGAAAATATTTAGGAAAAAAACGTTTAACATAGAAAATTATATAGAAAACACATGTTAATAAGTTACCTAACGTGTTAATATTATGCATAGAGCATTTTGATATTTTATAAGAAAACACACATTGAGTCCGAACTTTGTTGCTGAATGAACAGAATTAACCCTAGCAGGGTACCCTGGAGTTAATTATCTTAAATTGCCGTTTCCATCTCTATCAAAGGGGAAATTTCGAATAACAAGGTTCTCAATAAACAAAAGTATAATTATTCAACTCATTGGATACTTATAGGTAAAAATCTTCAGGTACGTAATCATTTTTCCACAGCATTCGTAGCTCCTTTTTTGGACTTTACCTTTAAGGTATGGAACATAAAAAATATAATTAAAAAAACTTCATTTTTTTCGGTTCACTATGACTGGGGGGAGGCATTCCTAGAGTCTCAAGCCCCTGCTGCGCTCCTAGTGGCCATGTAGAAGACCCTTCTAGGGTTGAGTCAATCATCTCATATCTTATTATGACATCTACTCGAATTATTCTTGAAGTTGCGGTTATTACATAAAGCTTTCTAAACATTGAATGCATGGTATCCATTGTTCTTTCCAGGAACCATATGTAGGACCTGGATATTTCTGTGTCATGCAAGTGTCGGTGCCAGCTGGACCTGAGCCCGGTAGTATCTATGGTGAGGTGAAAATTGAAACAGAATATGAAGTCATCAGAATGCCTCTGTTCATGAGAGTAGAACATGGTAATTTAAGAGTGGTCACAAATCCTGTTGAGTTTCATGACTGCTTTCCTGTAAGTCCTTTTTCATTGCTTCATATTAATAACATAACCTAAGCATTAGGTATATTTAAATAATAGGTAGGTAGCCTACTGAATATTACCGCCATTTCCAAATTATTATTATTTTTTTTTTTCGTTTTTTTATTATTCACGACTAATAAGTAGGCATTTTTGTGTGGATAATTTATTTCAAATGATTTATTCTTTATTTTAGAGTGCTATATGTATGGCTGAAGTGAGAGTTGAATCCAATTTCACAGTTGGAATGGCTGTGACAGGCGTTTCTAGCGTTCCCTATCAGCCAAGATTAGGATTTATTCCGGTCTCGCCACCCTTAATTCCTCCTCTAACTACTACTCTTCTTGGTCATGTAACATGGGATATGTCAGGCATGGAATCCTACCTAACGCCAACCTCCAATTCCATAGGTAAGTCAAATTTGTTTTGTCCCCTCTGGTGTAATGAATTGAGATGTAAGTGTATTATGGTATCAATTCTCCTATACCTATCCATTTTGTTCTGGTGTTCGATGGACCGCATTGTCTGACCGCAGATCTATTGTTGACCAATTAGTTACTGATCAAGTTTGACTGCCTCTTCGTAGCAAGAACAATAATTTCTAAGACACAGTACTCGCCAGGCATCATTTTAACTTCTTATTATTGTTGAAGTTTTGTTCCATTAGGTACAACCCAAAAAAGTTCTGGTCATGCAGCATGAGTTAATGAGCGAATTTCCAACTTTTGTACTTTAATTTTTTCAAGTGAATTTATGGAAATAACTTCCCCTTCGGGGGTCGGGATATCGGTATTTCCACTCCAGTATTCTTTATTTGACTATCAATATGGTTTAACCAATAATTATCGATATCGATATTTTTATGCCCGATATTATACCGATATTTTTACGTCTCTCGTCAGTAGTCATAGGCCAAGACCTGTCGAAACTGATTTTCCTGTCAACTGCACCTAAAAAATATTATTTCTAAACACTCAATCCAATTTTATTAAAAACATTTTATTTTATATTTGTTTAGACTTATGAAATAAAAACATTTACCTACCTTCATAATTTTGAGTATCTAACTACTTTGTTTTTTCTAACATCCAAGCATTTTAATTTTTATTTCAACACCAATACTCAACTTCTAATATTTGTATTGAATATGCATTCGCTCAAATGCATAATGCATATCATTTGAAATCTTTCGCTCGAAATTTTACAGAATATCGATATCGATACTTTTCTCCCGCTATATGGACACTTTTCTCCCGATATATTGACACTATCGATATTGATATCAATATTTACCTCCAAAATTGCATCCCTACCCTAAATGAAATGTTATTCAATGTTTTGAAGGTTTTGTTTTCATCACTTTTTAAAGGAACCTCTTAAGCTGAAGGCTAACCATGAACCGCAGTAGATTATTCTTATTCAGAGATTTTTTGAGAGAAAGTGTCAACTTTTGTTAATTTAAAACGCAGTAAGAACATCTGTGGTTGAAATTTGAAGGTTTTGGCCGAGGAACTTTACTTACACCACCCTGGTTTGGGCGAAGATGTAACTGGGTTGTGGTTTCCTGAAGTCTTTCCATTATTGTTATGGTTTAGTACTATCCTGAGAATGAGTTGGTCGTGACAATTTGAATGCTGTCGCTGCTAGGAAATCCAAAATGTGGTGTGATGCGTCACACTACTTTACACACCTGTTGAAACTCAATAACTGGCTGCTATGTAGGTTCTATCACTAATTTCGGCCATCAGAGTTTTTTCTTGGGGGAAGAGGCATTGGAAGTTGTTGATACCTACCTATCTGAAGAGTGAATCCATTCTGTGATATTCATCAAAATTTGAAAGTGGTTTGGCGGAAAAGCTCGAGTTAGAAACAACACTTTTTAATAAATATATTTTGGTTAATTTGTTCCCTAAAAACTTGGCCTTGGCGTTTTTTATGTTTTATTCTGAAGCATATTGATCGAAACCTTTGTCAGAATTGTTCATCGTACCTACAATTAGGGGCTGCAATGGTGATTATTTATATTAATAAATCCTTACGTACGTAAATATATCACACATTGAGGTCAGTAGTAAGACAACTTAAAATTCACTAAACAACTCCTGACAAGCCCAATCGGGCCAATTTTTAGTTTTCCCAATATTGATCTCAACGTGCAATATGTTTCTGACTTCCTACGTGAAATTGATCAGACGAAGGAGTTCGTTGAAAATCAGTTTTCGGCCAATGCTTCGAGGTCGCGTTTCGTGGTGGTTGCTTGCTGTGTGGTTTTGGGTACCCTTGGCTTTGCCATAAAGAAATGTTGGAAAAAATTTTTAAGAAATCCCTGATTGAATGAAATAGGCGGCAAACCTTTAGTTATGGTCGCCCCCTTATAGGTAAAAGCAGCATAAGCTTAAGGGGAATATAAATTTAAAAAAAGTATAACAGAATGTCCTCAAATGTTCTAAAATACGTTCTCGTGGAAGATTTTGACCTGCGTTCCCTGTCTAGAAAGTGTTTTGACATTAGTATTTGGTCCAATTATTTCTGAATAGACACTGATAATGAAGCTCATCTCATCGGGAGGACCTATTAATGCTTTTTTGGATAATCCAACATTGCTCTCGCTCGAGTTGAAAGGCCCCTCCTGTCAGTGAGAAAAGCCTGCTATGCCTATGCCCAGTTTGGGACCTATAGAATCCCACGCTGGATGTGTTTTAGGTCATGTTCAACATGAAGCGTATTCATGAGAAAATCGAATTCATACCAAGAAGCGTATGAAAGTGTCCAGAATGAGTTTGCAAAAGAACAGTGAGTAGGGAAAACAAATCCTGTTATATTTGAGGGTGGAGGGGGTAAGATTTATGGAGCAATGAAAACTTGGTGGGGTGTGAAGCTGTGCTGTTTTTGAAACACAGAGTCTACAGTCCTATTTGCATTATTATTCAGATGATAATTGGTGTTCATACCTGTATTTTCCATTGGAGTCATAATTGCCTCATTGTTTCAGGAGGGCATTCGTGGTTGGATACACTTTCCATCCCAAGTCATATTCGTGAATGGGATATATCTTTGTTGAATTTTCGTTACGAGCAATATTCCAATATTTCAACAGAGTTGATTGAGTTATCATTGCGCTTGGATACTACTGAAGTTCGAAACGTTGGATTTAAAGCAATAATTCGCCCAACATGGCCCTCTGTACTGCCTTTATCTACTAGAAATCTTTCATTTCCGCTTACGCAAGTTGGAAAAGTAACGCACAAGCAACTGACTATCATTAATCCAGCATCGAAACAATCAATCATTCTTCAATTAATATTCGATTCTTACTACCCACTGGCCAAAGGAATCGTGGACGATCTTCCCACCAGGTAAGTCATTCATTGACTTGTGGGTTATTTTTGCCTATTGATTTGATCTTTGAGAGTGTCTTCTAAAAAGATGCTATATACAGTGGGTAACTGATGGATGAATGATGTAATTTCTCCTATTGCAAGGGGCTGCAAAGCGGGACAAAATGAGGTTTTAGGTGGACAAAATTCCAGTTTTATACACATTTCACCAGTTTTTATAATATGTAATAGCACAAATACCTTCAAAATGTTCCCAAATTGCAAGAAACTATGTTTTGTGAATGAATCACACTACCTACCAACCATGATGCACGATTTTAGGGTATTCTTTCACGCTAAATGTTGTGGTGAGGGCAACTTCCCCATACTATTTAACACTTTCCGCGAGGGAGCCGAAATTGCTGGCTGACGCCATAAGTGGCGGAAGTTGAAAATTGACCCCAGAAATCCGCAAACCCTGCTGCTTCAACAGTGAACAACGGATAAACCATCGAATGTAATCACAATCGCAGTGCATCCTATTGACGTTTCAGTCAACTATGTGACGTAGGAAACTGCTGCAGACTGATCTTATCACTTTGTTTTCCGGACAAAAAATCGTCCCCTCCATTCTTATAGGAAATTTGGCGCTGATTCCGAATATACCATATAGGTATATGTTCCTATACCTAGAATAGCTAATTAGGTCCAATATCTTGAACAACCTTGAAAATTCACATTTTGGACAATTGGAACCACCCGAAAATATTTTAGTTTAAAAGAAAAGTTAAAGACCTGAGACGTCTGCGTCTAATGAGACCATACCAGCTCACCAATACAGTAGCCATGATTTATGGTGATTTTTCAAAGTTTCAGTTCATCTGGCAGTCCGTTAGGGAGACTGAAAACCATAAAATACCTTGGTGTCTATATCGATCAACATCTTAAATGGAAGCAATATGTAACTGATCGAGTAAACAGAATCAGAAAGACTTCCCTCTGTTTCCTTCTGCCACGGAGCTGGCTCACAAAAAGGAACCTTAGAATGGTATATTTTTATCTCGTTTACAGCATTATGACATATGGTATCATTGTGTGGGGTGAGGCATATTCGAAGAATTTTGGTAGCTTGAACATAGTTATGAACACTGTCCTAAGAATAACAAAAAAATCTCATGTTGCTGTTTCTATATATCCAGTTTATGTACAACTATTGATGTTCTTCTCCCTCGAATGGCCTAAGTGTACTTACCGAACATTAGTACACGCACACAAAAATTTGAATTTATTTAATAAAATATCTGGTGCAAGGCTTCAAACTACTTCCCTCACCCGTAGAAACCTCAAAATTGCTTTTTGTGTATTTTACGCTGATTTCGGCCCTCGATCTATTTTTGTGGAGATGAGGGATTTGAACTTGTTCCGACTTGTTATAAGAGTAAGTCCTGTGGATTTCATCAAAATCGTAAAAGCAGTTTGGGAGGAAAGCTAAAAAATGGGCTAAAAACGACGTTTTTTCACCTATTTGGAATATTTTCTCCCTCTGATAATTGACCTGGAGGGCTTAAATTCTTAGGGTCTCATCCTCAGACATGTAGAAACCAATCCTCGAAATCGGAATTTTTGTATCATTTTCATAGGGGCCGCAACACATACATACAGACTTACATATACTTTTCCAAAACGTGAAGAAAATTGATCAGATGTCGATTGGGACCACTTAAAGGTGGTGTTTCAGAAATTGGGTTTTCTGCTGATCGCAATACTTTCCATTCACCTTCAGGTGGGCTGTGGAAAGTAAAAAGCTGTAGTTTGAACAACCTGGGCTAACGCAAACGATGTTCTTCTAATCCTGCAACCAGGTTTTCTTTACAAGGCAATTTTCGTGGCTGGCTCCAAACCTTTTTGAGAATATACCGCACACAATCAAAAATTCACCTACAAGAAAATTCAGAAAACTGATGTTGGACTACTTGAAAACAGAGAACACCCACATCTCTATTAACAACAAGTTTAAATTAGGATAAAATAAAATGAGTTACTATCTAGTTCTATAAGAACTTTTTCTTTTTGTATAGTTTTGACTTTCTGGATACTAACTTGAGCAGAAAAATAAAGAATGAAGATTGTGATGTGAATGATGTGATGAAGAATGTGATTAATAAAATTTTGTTAGAAGAGACGGGGCCTGGTCAGGTCTCAAATACCTTAGGCTCAAAACCTAGCTGAGGAGAAAACTTGAAATTTTACATTTCATGATGACTTGAAATGTACACATATTATGATGTTTTTATACTGTACATTTTTGTGTGAGTAAACAATATTGAATTGAATTGAATTATCGTTGCAAGGGATGAATACTCGGGTGTATATGATTCATGGCTCCGTTGAAGCTACCTTTTCAGCTGGCTTCAAGCTAGATTGTCAATTGCAAGGGGGCAATTGATTGACTTCTAAGCTGTGGCATGGAGGAAGTTGTTCGTGGTGTGACGTCACTAGTGTAACATAGGTAGCTCTCGGAATCCAAGGAAGAATTTGATATTGTATCAATATCAGATTTTTTTTAATTTTTTTTTTCCTCAAGGAATAGACGCAAATGAGTGAGGTAACTGCCGTTATTGGAAACAAATGTTTTCTCAGAACTTTCATAGATAGATAGGTAAACGTTTTATTGTAGAAATCAAAAGATCGTTACAATGTTCATCCGAGTTACAAGCAAACTATAGGCAGATAAAAAACAATAAAAATAAAAGCAAAAACTCTCCTTCCGAACACAATGTTAGAATTACACAATAGCGTTATTGAGAAAAAAACAATAGGGTACATACACTTACTAGATACACTAGATACTTACTAGTGAGTTTTGTGCGATAGCCTAATCTGAGCAAGGTGTCTTTCTACCTTTACATTTTTGAAGAGGCCTAAATATTTTTGGCGACCCATAAAGTCTGTTACCGCTCTATAGAACAGATTATACCTAGAGTTGTAAGTATTTTCAATGTCCCGACTTAGACAGTTGTTATTAAATTTTTCGGTAAGATCAGCAAAATTTCTCTTCAGGCTTTCCCACGTCAAATTATCCCATAAATCATCCGCCCCTATTGAAGCAAACTACACCCTCATTTTTGACACCCAGTTGTAGCTGGTTACCCTGTTCGATCCGTCACGATCGCCAGCCAACAATACCTTAAAACATATTTTTGGCCATCTTTCTTCATCCATTTTGAGAATTCTCAAGAGGAAAGTTAGGACCCGCTCAAATATTACTGATGCTATAGGCAATCGCCCAGTTTCTAAACGAAGGTAATGGGATGATGTACTAGTGGGTTGGCACAGCGAACTTTTGATGAAGGCAGACTGTACTATCTCTATTTCATCAGAGAACCAAACGCCCCAAGGTCCATCACCGTATAGCAGGACAGATTCGACCATTGACTGGAACAGCTTCAACTTTGATTCCCACGAAACAACCTGACCCTTCCAAAGTAGTTCCTTGGTTGCTCCAATCGCTCTCCTTGCCTTTACTGTCGATGTATCTTTATTGCAATTGAACTTACGCGAGCGGGAGAAAACCACACCCAGATAGCAAAACGCTGATACATATTCTAGAGGTTCCGTTTTGCACATTATTTTCCTCATCTTACCAAGTCTTACTCATCACCCTTTTTAAAAACTAGAACTTTGGTCTTCTTAACATTAATAGTGAGATGATTTACAGCACAGTATTCCCTGAACGCATTGATTTTATACTGATTTTATACATATCGTCAGCAAAGCACAGTAGCATCAGTTCCCTACCAGCGATAGGTATTCCACGGCAGCCCCTCATGCGCAGAACTTTCATATTCTAGTTCAATGTTGTGTATGAGGGTTTAATAGCAAAAGCCAGACTTCTCACAAAACCCAGAGCTGTAGAGTGACTTTAATTTTTGTGTACTCCATTCCTCACATGTTTATACAATACGTTACTTCAAAAACGCCACTATTCAGATTGTATGAACCTTGTAAGATATGGCAATTTGGCAAAAGCCACACTAGTAAGGAGCACACCGAGCAAAAACCCCACTAATGTGTTTCTGCAGTGAAAAGAAACTTTATTGGTGCTCGAAGCTGCAGAAACACAAACGTCTCCTCTCTTTTTAGCTATTATGCATTACGTTCTTCTCAAAAAATGGGGAAACCTGCGCCTCATGTGTAGGTCAAAAAAATCAGAAAACAAATTTAAATAATCTAAAGGAAATCAAAAGTCGAAAAAATTGGATTAACAATCTTTTCATATAAAGAGAAGAAGGGGCATTTCTTTTCATCCTGGTAGGGCTAAAATGAATGGTATTTGGTTCTGTGACTAATGGGATTTTCGTTACCTACCCCTCTAATATTGTAAAATAACAAATAATGTACATATGCATGATTGTATTGTATTGGATTGTTGTCATTCATTTAAAATTTCTCATGTTTCAGCTTGAGGCCTCCAGTAAACTCTTCGTCCGACACATCCATCAATGACTTCATAAATCCATTTCATTTTGTTTTTGGAGATGAGTTGAAAACATTAGCTGATACTGAACCTGAGAAAAATTCAGTCGTTATGTACTTGAAACCATTCTCCAATATCACCGTCAACATTGCATTCAAACCTGAACGTGCTGAATACAGCTCATCCATACTCCTAATAAGGTTGGTTCACTGCTAATTTTCACAGAGAATCCCCCAGCGGCTAGCTAACAAAATACGGTGAGAAATAAGTTTTACGAAACTACCTCTTGACACACAACTTTCTTGACAGAATCCAAAACGGAACACCCAAGATTTTGGACTCTAGCAACACAAACATAAATATAACACCTAATTCCCATAACACCTCTCTCTCCTTCCACCTCTTGTTCCTAAATAGGCACTAAGCCTATCGGCATGAACCACCTTCAGGTTTCCCTTGGAACCCCTTATTCGAAAAACCACATAGTTCAAGCGTTTTACTACTTGATAAGGTCCCTTCCATGGATACTGCAGTTTTGGGTTCCTCCCCTTAATCCTCCAAGGGTTGTGCATGCATACTCTATAACCTTCCTGGAACCGCGGGATCCTCTACCCAATGTCATACCTCCTTTTCATGTCTTCTGCTGGCATGACTAATCGCTTTCTTGCATTCTATAGTGTTCACAAGTGGTTCATAAGTGATGTTTGCCGGAATAATTTATTTATTAAACAAACTTACGTCAATGAATTTCAATCAGAATTATTCCTAATTAACACTCTAATATGTCCACAAAGTAGTAGTATCTATGCTACGAGATTTCTGCTGCAAATGAAAAGGATATAGAAAAAAAGCATCTTGATCCTTATCATCTTGCCCGTATCTCTTATCTATGCACACGTGCAACCTCCTCTCGCGAGAGTCAGGTTACATCATTCATGAAAAGTGAAGGAGAGCAGATCCGCTAGCACTACCTGGGAGACGCAATGTCTGGGTGGGATGCTGTACATATTTTAGTGTGTATTACAAATAATTCTGATTCAACTTCACTTAGGTAAGTTCGTTTAATCAATAAATTATTTCACGTACAATACTCTGATATGTACACAAAGTAGCTTGAAAATATTTTACCTCTAGGAAAAGGTAGCAGCAAAAAAGAGAGATTGTGCTCTCCTGGAAAAAAGAAGAGGGGGAGGTCCTTGTAGAAAAAACATCCAAGGAGTCTAAATAAAACGAAAATACATCAAGTGATTCATAATAAATGAAATTTTCCATGAAATTGAGAAGTACAGAAAAATATCCACTTAGTAGGTACTTGGTAAATGAGCACTGAAGACAACTGTTATTCTTTAAAAAACTGCCTGCATAAGGGCATTATCTGACAACGGTCGATTGTAAAATTTAGCGAATGTCTCTGACCTGGTAGACCAGCCTGCATACTTGCTAATGGTATCAATGGAGAGGCCACCTCTGAGATCTGCTAATGAGGCTGCATGCCTAGTTGAACGAAAAATAGACGTGTCAATACCTGACCTCTTGAGCGTAGATAATACCCATCTAGAAGCAATTTCATGTGGCTATTTGTGAGTGACGAAGAGAAAGGAATCTCCATCTGGTCGCAAGGTGGAGGTGTCTGACAGATAATGTTGCACCACGAGGTCACGCACAGATGAGGTTTCTGTTGAAAAAACGGAAGTTTTAAAAGAGGTTGACATTAGTTGACCAGAAGTTTTTACAAAGTCTAGTATCTTGATTTCCATGCCTACTCCAGGTATTACTAGGATCTGATCTACCCTGATCAACGAAACAGTCTGGAGTTGAGAAGGGTAACTAATTTCTCAGAGTGGCCTTCCAGATCAGTCAAGATCAAGAAATGACAGTACTGTCTGTGGGTCCCATGTTTGGTTATACCTGGGAGCAGGAGGGCAGAGTTTGTAAACTCCCTTGAGAAATCTGGTAACTAACGAATCAATACCAATTGCTTCTGTAGACAATAAGGCGAGGACTGACCTAAAAGAATATATACCATACCTGAGATGCGTCAAGAACTTGTTGGAGAAAAACGATGACAGATCTGGGAGAGGGTTGCCAGTGATCAGAATCGTTTTGGTGACAGAAAGACCATTTTTTTCCAGACCTTATTCTTCTTTTCCTTCCTCCTTATTTTTTTTTAAGACCAGATTTTTGTGTGTAGAAATAATTTGACTATACTGGAAGTGGTTCATCTACATGGAAGTGGTGCCTATGCTCACTTCAAGTTTGGCAATAGAAAACCTGGAAGTTCGTTACCTCTGACGTTTGAACTCACTGATAAACACCTCAAAGATTGTGAAGGTAACAATGATACCTAATATTTTCACTACAGAAAGTTGTTAATTCATTACACGTAGAGGTTTAACTTTTGTTCTATGTTCTACCCATTTAGCTGAGGTTCTTCTGTTATATCCCTTTTATATAGAATAAGCAGAACGTTCTCGTTGAAATCCTAATATTTTTGTTGCAGTAGACAAGGCTATCAAAACCAGTGCTGGACCCAATCTAACAGTGAAGCGGTCATTCACTGCTCGAAATGTGGGTGCTCTTCCTCTTAGCATTACAGGATTCAGCATCAATGGCCATTCCTGCCAAGGGTTTGGTTTTCGAGTTTTAAATTGTCAACCGTTTTTGTTACCTGCGAATTCGTCAAAGAAGGTTTGTTATGTTTTTGAACTGTAGGTAATATTCAGCAATCTAACCTTTTAGTTTTCATGATGATTGTATTACCTACTACCTTGAACTGTATTGTTTAACCCATTCCCTGCGGATGTGGTAATATTACCTCAAGTGGTTTTATCCCACTCACGTGTGTGGTAATATTACCTCGAGCCTCACCGAATCAATGGTCGTGGTTTTTTTAATTATGAAAATGGTTATTTTGAGGATGGGTAATACTACCTCATCTGTGAGGGGAGGAAAATACAGTTTTGTTGCACGTTTGCATATTCAGTCTAGCCTCCCTCACAGATGTTTCCTCATTACTTTTCACTTCAATTTCGACTCAAAAGTGGCATCTGCAATCCTCATGGACTTGTTGCTTACTAGAAACGTCATGCGCGGAATGGGTTAACATGCTAGGTACCTTGTTGGTTTCATGATAGAAAAAGACTAATGGCTACTCACACAGTTACTTATGTAACCGTAGGAATGGAGACGTGACATAAGCCTTATTAGGCAAAGACGCCAGTCGGCCTAGATTGGGCTCCCGTACTTGAATTTGAATTGCTTATGTATGTTTCGGCAACCTT
>JAEMON010000001.1:86677395-86687641 GCA_030264115.1 Lygus lineolaris | reverse complement strand
GGGTAAAGGCCGACCAGTGGATGGATTTCCTCCTGCGTTACAGGCGTTTAAGTCTTCGATTGCGAGAGGCAATGGCGGCCTTGACAAACAAGCTGGCCAATGAAGATGTTCCTTAGGAAGAAATCAGAGTATTAATGGCAAGCCGGTTGGTGGCGCTTGACAAGTGTCCAGGAGTAAGACCAATTGGAGTTGGGGAGTGTTTGCGAAGGCTGTTGGGAAAGTGTACGGCCGAAGTAACTAGAGATAAAGACACTGGGGCATGTAGGCAGAACCAGTTGTGCAGGGTGGCCAAGATGGGGAAAAGCAAGAGTATCTGGGGCAAAAGGTGGATGATTGGATTCAGACTGTCAAGAAGTTGTCGGTAATTGGAAAAGAACAGGATGCACAAGTGGAATTCACTAAGTCACTCAAATTCCGTTGGCAATACTTACAAAAAGTTCTTGAAAGGAATGGAAGTGAGTATCAACAGCTGAGGGACGAGAAACGGAGCACATTTATGCCAGCGGTGATTGGGAGTGGAGTGTCCACTGAAGAGGCTGACTTTTTTTATCTGCCAGTAAATAAAGGGTCGCTAGCGTGGACAGACCCAGTGAGAGGGGCGGAAAAACTTTTTCAGACTTCAAAAGCACGTGCAGTAGTTTTTCAGCGGGCTTTAGTTGACAATGAGATTTTCTGCAGCAATGATCACCTAGCTCAGTTGCAGATGGCGAAGAAAGCAGCCAAAGAAGACCGAGAGAAGGAGGAAGATGTTTTGCTTCAGTCCACTGTTGAAAAATTTCCAGAGAACTGAAAGCGAGCAACAGGGTGAGGGATCCTCGCAAACATCAAAGTGAAGACATCGACCTGGCTCTCAGCATATCCTTTGCGGAAACATCACTCTGATTTGGCTGCTAGTCCAGGGACACCCTGGCATTTAGGTACCTGCGGACCCCCATTGTCATGCCCAAGACTTGCGATGGTTGTGGGCACAACCCTTTCTCTTTGAGACATACCTTATGCTGTAAAACAGGGGGCTTGGTGACCTGTTGCCATAACGAAGTCGGAGATGTCTTAGGGGACCTTATGTCAAAAGCCTGGGGAAATTGTTGCAGGGAACCGGTCATTCCGGAGCCATCGGCGCTGGAACCAGGCCGTAGAGGAGATTTAGTGTGCAGACGTGTATGAGAGCCTCAGCGAGTTGCGTTATTTGATGTCCGTACCGTTAATAATGACGCAATCAGCAGTCAATGCAGTTCTCATAACAGCAGAAAACGAAAAGAAGAGAAAATATCTCCCAGCATGTGAACAGCAGCATTGCTGATTCACGCACTTGGTATGTTCCATCGATGGAGTGTTTACACCCTCAAATGGAGACTTTTATGAAGGTCATGGCGAAGAAGTGGGCAGAGGAGTGGGGGGAAGCCGCAGGGTGTAGTATGGGGCTGGATCAGAGCCTGAATCGTATTAGCAGTGAATAGAGTGGCTTCTATGTGTATACGAGGAACCTGGAAGAAGTGGAGGAGCATAGGGGAGCTATTGGGTTTTGGGGATGGTGCTGCACTGCAGGTGTGCTTGGACTGAGAAGCCTACAAGAGCAAGGAGAAGGCAAAGAAGAAATCGATTGTGAACGATCATTCATCCATAATGAATCATGATCATTCGCCCATACCCAGTTGCCCCATTGTTGTCAATATATACGCATGTCATCATAGATGATATATTATATTCCTCTGAACTTATGTGAATGTACGACTCTGGCGAGCATGGATCCGCCATGATCAACCTTGTTTTAGCGCAACTCACCAGTTTGCTTTGGTTTATGTGGAACTGGAATGGTAGCAGGTACATCCGGCAAATGATCAGCAGCAGGAGTATGGGTTCCAAGAAGTTCTCTATCCAGTTCTTGCTGTTCTAATTCTTCTAATTCCCTCTCGAGTTCATCCTGGTAAAAAAAAAAAGGGTAAATAAATTAGAAGCTGAATACTGAATATTCAACATTGCTTTTTGAAGATGAAAAAAAAATATATATATATGTATAGGCATTGGATGCCGTATTCCAGCAGAACGTTATGCATGAGAGAAGCAAATATGGGTTGTTGGCCAGGAGCATGCAGACTTTTTCTGGCCTCTCAGGGTGGGGAGCTAATCTACCATACTACCATCACAACCACCAACAATCCAACCACTACCAATCAATGATCCTCTAGATGTGCAGAGGAACACAAAACACTTGGCCATCTTCCCACGTCCTTCATCCTACACTCTCACTCCTCGTGTAAACAGTAATCTAAAATCCACGCTAAAAAATGACTGGAAGTAGGGCAAATTTTCCTACTACTACTATGGCCAAGTTGGTGTGACATCTAGATTCATTGTATCCATAGTTATTGTGTAGATCGTTGAAATATATTAATATTGGTCTACAGGGTGGGGATTCAGATTTCTATATTATCGACCAATTTAGAGCAAAATCAGTTTGTTAGACTGATAAGAAATTGATGTAAGGACGATTTTTTGTTTGCACATGCGCAGAGGTTACTATTGATCCAATTACAATGATCTTCATAACCATCTAGGGTATAACCTGTACATTCCCCAAGAATTCAATCAAATCTGGTGGACAATGGTGAAAATTATGAGTGTGGCAAGGATTTCAAGTTTGCTCATGCTCAGTGGCTACCATTGATCTAATTACAATGAACTTCATACGGGGCCATCTAGGGCATAACCTGGGCAATCTCCGCAAATTTCATCGAAATCAGATGAGAATTGTGTAAGTTTGTTCTAGAATTGTTGGGAGGGAAGAAAATTTCAATTCCCAGAAGTGAAAACAATACTCCCGCCACCTTGGTAAACTCAGAAGCAAAATTATACCTAACGAGTTTAAAGGAATTTAGTTTAAAGGAATTTATAGAAGTACCAGAATAAAGGTGCATACCCAATCCTTACAACACATGGTAGCTGCATCATGCTTTACTTATACATTAATTTTTTCTAAATAATTTATTTATTTACTCTCACATATGTTACAAGGCCCCACCGAGTGCGAACCAGTCAAGACATTTTAACAAACTTTGACAAAATACACTTTAACATAAGTGCTTGTTCTAAAAAGAATATATAATTTTAAATAAAAATAGATATGTAAAATTAATTATGTAAACTCTCAAATAATGTCATAGAATTTCCAATAGAATGTGCTAGAAGCAAGAAATGTGATTTGGAATGGAAGCTTCTCATGCTCATTAGATAGAATGCTGTGCAATCAAAAATTGAAAAATCGTTATTTTTGGGCAATACAAAGCACGCAACGGCTGAAATTCGCCGAAAAAAACGGTGTTTCTCTAGTTTCTACGTTTATGCCTGATTGAAAACGTGACATACATACAAACACAGCTTTTACAAACGTCATACAGGTCATAGAACATCAAATTGTGAGGGTGGGTTTCATAATATATTCATCCTGCTCGAATGAAAAACCTGCCAAGTTTGGTGGGCAGTTTAGCTTCATCACTTTTGTAACATGGACGTATCAAACTGGTTAATGAACATTTCAGCGTAATTGGTAGAATAGATCCGCAGTTATCACTAAGACAACAAACTTGAAGTTTGCGCTTGCGCAGTAGCTATTACTGATCCAAAAGTGATTAAATTCATAGGTCTTGAGTCAGCCCGCAACTACCCTCCGAGTTTGAGCAAAATCCGTCCATTGGGAACTAAGATATCGTCGTTTCCAGGAAATTCACATTTGCGCATGCGCACACACTACTAGTGGTCCGATGGGTATGAAATTAATAGGGTACTGTCTAGGGGCTACCCCGTACAATCTCTGAAAATTGCACCACAATTAGTCGAGTAGTTCCAGAGTTATGGCCATGAAAAACATTTTAAAATGTCGCATGCGCAGTAGGTATTACTGATACAATCGTGTTGAAACTAGAAGGTAAAGGTAGCCCTCAACTACACACCGAATTTGAGCGACAACGGTCCATTAGGAACTAAGAAATCGTAGTTTCAGGAAATCCACGTTTGCGCATGCGCAAACACTACTAGTGGTCCGATGGGTATGAAATTAATAGGGCACTGTCTAGGGGCTACCCCGTACAATCTCTGAAAATGGGGTCTGCGCATGAGAAATAAAACTTGGAAAAAACCCATTAATTATGTTATTTGAGTTGCCATGACTAGTAAACACTACTTATCAGGACAAAACACTCCATGTGGGAGCAGAAATCGTCATGTTAAAATGGAATGTTTTGAATTTCGCGGGGGGGGTCTGACGTAGGTACCTCCAGAGGTACGTACGTCACCGCCCCTTGCTGTCCCTTTAAAAACCGTTCGTGGATATTATACGTAGTCAGCATGGATGTGCTTCGACCAATCAGCGCGCTCCATTTCCGCGCGCATTTCTTCAAACGTTCACATTTCTCTTTGTCGATAAAAAAAAATAGGGAGACCACATAATTATGATATAACCCCACTTTGGCCATTTTGAATCGATTCCCTTTCAATGAAAATTGTTTAAAAAAATCATGCGCAGACCCCATTGCACCGCAATTAGTTGAGTAGTTCCAGAGCCATGAAACACATTTAAAAATTGTGCATGCGCAGTAGGTATTACTGATACAATCGTGTCGAAATTAGGAGGTAGTGGTAGCCCTCAACCATACCGAATTTGAGCGAAATCGGTCCATTAGGAACTAAGAAATCGTAGTTTCAGGAAATTCACGTTTGTGCATGCACACACACTACTAGTGGTCTGATGGCGAAATTCATAGGGACCCTCTAGGGTCTAACTCAAATAATCCCTGAAAATGCCACCGAAATTGGCCGAGTAGTTCCGTAGCAACGCCTATGAAAACAAATTTCAAGTTTGCACATGCGCAGTAGCTATTACTGATCCAATCGTTACGAAATTCATAGGTGATTGTCTTGCATCCAGCCCCCAACTTCTCTCCAAATTTGAGCGAAATAGGTCAATTAGGAACTGAGATAGATCCCTGAAAATTTGTTTGAAATCGGATCAAAATTGTGGAAGTTATGGATGTGGCAAAGAAATGTGGACAGACAGACGGACAAGAAACCAATTTTGTTCAGGAGGCCCTGAAACGCAAAATGCGAGTGGGACACACTGTATAAAGGTGTAGGCAAGCATTGTTGCCTATGAAGAGTACCTAGTTAATTACGAATCATTATAGATCCCATTCACAATTCTATGGATGCTATAGTCATGATTTCAAGATGGAACAGAATACTCTCATTGAAGAACCAAAATTAGGTAACCTACCATACAGCGCAATTCTGCAACTCACTATCATCTTGTCGTTATGCTGTCGCTGGTTTCCTTAATCCTTTCGTGTAATGACAGGCGGTTAGCAATTTTGGTATTCTGTAATCATGGCATGCAAGGATTCTGCTACCCTGTCCAACAAAATTTGACTCTAGGGCGAGCATTGGAATCAACCCGTGATTTTCAGCCAATGGTAAAAGATGATAATATTATCACAGTTTCCAAGGTAATTTTGATAATAGGAGTTGAGGTTGAGGTTTGTACTTATTTAGTTTAGATATGAAAAATGCCGGAACAGAAATGTCAACTGGGAAAGTAAGTAGGTAGTATTATTTTTTCGATTTTGTCAAGGGAAACATGAATATTATTGAAATAACATTTATTCGCCGAGGTGAGTTAGGTACATTGAAATGGTGCGCGAAACTGGAATGTTTCACCTGTGATCACTAAAACTTGGACAATCCTACTCAATTCAAAACAAAACGGGGTACCAAATCTATTTGGAGGCAAGGAATCAACATTATTCCATCATTTATTATAAAGTAGGTGGGTAATAGGTACTTACCTACATAATGGAGGCATCAAAATTGCGTTTCAAACTTTCATGAATTTCAGGTGACAACGTAAAAGCAAAATGGAACAAGGTACACTCCATATAGGCTATGAATTACTGAGTGTTTTTTACCTGTTTCCAAACAGACGATAATCTGTATTTAGACGAACACGGGGCGGGGGGGGGGGGGTCTAGAGCCTTATTTTGGTAGACATGAATTGGCTGATACAACGACCATTTAGCGTCAAGTGACGCTAATATGTGTGTGCAGAAGACCAACTGTCGCTACTCAGCGATAATTGGATTTTTCGTTGGAGTATCGTCACATGACCTACTCGTATCGTTACCTCAAGTGAGTTGCAGAATCGCACAGCTGCTACCTCTTTCTGTTTGGCGATTGCTGATCACAGGAACCTGAGGCTGACTTGGGAAGATCTGCACCAATGACTTCACCGAAACATTGGTTGACGTCATGATTGGTTAATTAAATGTTACTTTTCAATAATACTTTGCTACTATTACCAGTACTACTATATTCAGTGGACCCCATTCCCAATCCTCGTTGACGTTCCATAATATCTGGGTCAATCTTCATAAACTGCAGTACTACTATTACCTACACAAACTTGAAAGAAGTTACAATTCGATCTCAAAATCGAAATTCAAATAAAATCGAGGGACGGAACCAGATGAGAAGTCAGACAAAACTAAGAAATAATCATATACCTCGTCTATGTCGTTTCCAAAAGCAACTGGATTAGATATGGCTTCTGATATTTCCTTCGCTGCTTCATGCTGTTCGGCGATTTCATCCATCATGTCATGTACTTGATCAACGTCCCTAAAACAAGTCAGGTTACCCTGTTATAATGGGAGTTTAATTCCAAGCTATTGCCATAAGCTGTTGTCATGGTTTTCTTGAAATTGTTCTGCGTTCAAGAGGTGGAAGGGAGGTACATGAGAAGCTACATTGCGGGAGGGGGGGTACATCGAAGAGCTTCTGTGAAAAAGTGCACCCTCATACCTCCCTTCTTCCATGGAACGCTCCAGAAGTTTCTTATGTACGTGTCATTGTTAATTATAATAAATTATGCTTACATGTGCTGATGAGCTGTCTTCAGTGTATCAGCAGCTAATTTCATAGTTTGTACAACCTTGGAACTAGTATTGGCTGATTCCAAGGCTTCTCTCTGCATCTCAATCGTCGATAGAGTTCCATCAATCTGTTGAAGTTGTTTTTCAAACCGCTTTTTCTTCTTTAGAGCTTGTATAGATACTGAAATGTGGAACATGGTATTTAGCCTATTAGTTTCTACTGACGCCCAAAAATTCTTGGGTCACTACAGCAGGGCACAAATAATGTGTTTGAAAAGTATCAAAATACTAACAAACAAGACAGGTAGGGTTGTAAACAGGTATTGTAACTCTTCTTCGTAACAGATCAAGGTAAAACTTGCTCAAGTAAAGGTTCTAATTCAGGCACGCGATAAAGTGTACACTTCCATAGCCTCTCATTGGTGAGTGGCCCATTCTGAAAAGACAATTTTTTTTTTAACTCCTATAGAATTACCTTCTTTCGACACTTGATTAGTGGGACCACCCCATTACAGAACACGATTACCCTGAGCCAACCCTCATTTGCTTGTTTATCAAATTCGAAAAAAAAATAATAATAGGTAATTTGATGATATCAATTGTTTTTCAACATTGAAGGAATATAGCGGGAGGGGGGTTACGAAAACAAACCATGTTTTGTGAGATAAAAAATACATCAAATCTTGTAATATATTCCATGACATATTACCTACATAATTATACAAATATTACATAAACACGACATATTATGTGAAAATTTTACAATATTTTTTAACAACAATTTTCTTACTCATCGCACACGCCCAAAATGGAAGGGAAACACATCATGAACATGAATTTCGAATGAACATCGAACTTTTCTGTGCGAAATACCTACATATAAATCAACATAAGATCTGTGGCAGCTCTTGCCCATTGCTTTTGCACTTTGAGCTGCTTTATACCTATCACAGGACAAAGAAGCCAGTGAGCAAGCTATGAGTCATCAGAGACCACATCCGAGGATTCCGTCCGATTTTGTCTTGGCGAAGGAATCACTATTTTATGAATAGTACCTACCTATTCAAATAACAACTTTACATCTACTCTATGAAATACGAGTAGTTTTCCGCTATCAACTAATTTAATTGTAATATTGGGCAGACGTGTAAAGGAGCTTAATTAGTCAGCCAAAAGAGTGATAGATTACTAGCATACTATATGAAATTTTGATTTTGCCCGAATTAGGTACTAATATTAATACATTCTGGGATATCCTGATCCGCTTTAATGGATTTTTTCATCAGATTAGCTTCATGCTTTAGTTGAAGTTAACTAAACTGGTGGTTCCCTCGGAATCGTTTCTCAATTCCTAGGAACTAGGTAATGTTGGTATAGTATGGAAAGCAATTAATCCTCCGGGATATCCCGATGTGTTGTGGAAAATCCTATGAAAAAATCGGTGATCGTCTGACATTTCTTATCAGAGCTGCATTATCAGTAGACAAACAGTACTCAAGAAGGGTGACGCAGCCATGGTCGCAAGTTGTGCCTAATACAAAAAACTTCAACACCGAGTTGTAGGTACTCACCACGCCTGTTGGCCGTCCCATTCCTTCTGATAATCTTCATTTCAGCTTCAATTTTGGTTTCCAAATATTCCTGTTTCTTCACTAGCATGTCTTCAGTCTCACGGAGTTTCTGAATCGCTTCCGAAGCCGTAGGGCCCTTGTCATCTTTCTTCCCTCCGAACACTTTGCTGAAGAAACTCATTTTTTCACTGTAAACCTAAATAAACTTAAGGAGAAGCTGACCCGGGTTACGTTGAGAAAAACATTGACATTCACTAGGAAAATCTGCCTGACTCAACTCCAGGATGATTGTGTGCACATCAGACCCTAGAAGAGTTCTCGTCCTCGTCCACCGACCGAAAGAAGAAAAAGAATAAGACCCATGGATTCTCCTTCTTCCATGATAAGACCCATGGAAGTAGGAATTCCTACTTCCATGATAGGACCCTTCGCCTTCGGTGATGGAAGACTGGACAGGTCCCTCCATCAAGGTAGTTGGAAGCCCCTCCCTTCTCAGAGCTGCCCGCTCAGCTGTGTCCAAACTCGAGCTGCGCCTAGTGCTCCCCATGGCAGGCAATCTGCCGCACGAGAGGATCGCCGTAGCGCATCGCTTAGGGCCAGTTTCACCAAAAAACCTTGACCATGGTTAAAATTAATCATTGATTTACCGAATCAGAGATTTGAGATAGGAATATTATTGTAACCCTTCTTCAAAGGGATTATCTATAATTCGTTGAAAATTCTAGGAAAGCCACCCAGCTCTAGAATATTGTTGTTTTCTCTCACGGGAGCTTGTAATATTCAGTAGAATTCTTGAAAATTGTGTAAACTCAAGTCAAGAACTTTGTAAATAATTGTTTGGATTCTTATATCGACAAGAATCATTTGTAATTGTTCTCGCTTTTAATATATTGAAGTACGCGGGTACTTGTCAAGGTGGTACGCGTTTATGCGGGCAATACCACAATTCGTTTCACCGGAATGTCTATTGGGACACACCAAGAGGATCCACAGCGGTGGATGCTTAAACCTAACCTAATTCTAACAGAGGAAACTATTTACAAAAGAGGAGGAACTATTTTCAAAAGGAAGAAGGATTTTTAAGGAATTATTCGATTGTGAATTCCTTATGCCATTTATTGAATTACTTTACAATACAGATCAGAATTATCCGTATTGTACAGGAGAGGAATTCTTATATTTTAATTACAAAATGAGCCGATTCGGCAATTGAAGAGGGCTCTAGAAACGACAAGGTTCTGTTGGACCTTTCTGTCGTATTTTCAGGGACCCAAAATTAGGGGTCTAGCCCTTAGAGCAATGGGTTAGCTGCAGGGAAACTCTTGCTTGTTTCCTGCCAACTGGAGAATTAGAAACTTATTAATTAAAATGATTCGGAGCTTTTTCATGTAACACTTGCTAGTTACTGCCCTCTTGACGATATTCTTCTTAAACTGTGGCACGAGAATTTGGTCACACTCCACTGAGTACTTCAGAGAGAAACTTCTTTACATTCAATTGACTAGAAAAGGGTGAGGGAGTATTCTTCTGCCTGGGTGACACTCCGTCTACCGGAAGGCACTACTTTCTCGATTTTTGAATTAGTATTAATGATTTTACGAGTTTGAATAAAGGGAACTCGACCCTGAAGATTTCACTTATAACTACCTAATTGAATCTCGGAAAGATTTACTTTAACCTGGGTTGGCACACCATCAACCGGTAGGTATTACTTTCCGCCTCTTTTAGCGAATTTTCGAAGAAAATGAAGCTATTGCA
>JAEMON010000001.1:86642159-86652423 GCA_030264115.1 Lygus lineolaris | reverse complement strand
ACATAATTAATGGGTTTTTTCCAATTTTTATATCTCATGCGCTGACCCCACTCATGCTGCATGAATGGGACTTTTTTCTTTTACCACTTTCAGCGCGTGACTCAAAATCCCTCCATCCACACCACCCTGACATTTTTTTGGCTAATACCTTGAATTTTGTATTTTTTTTATCAACTTTGTTTAACTACTTTTATTAACTTTTTGGCTAATAACAAAACGGGTTGTCAGAATGAGGGGAAGGAGTGGAACCCCCTCTGTTTCCAGAGGTCAAGAGAGGAGATGGACCGACCGGCCGTTCTCTCGCTTGGGATGGAAACATCACTGACCGACCGGTGGGTCTCCCTCGCTGAAAGTGTTAATAAACAGTAGAATCCATACTGAGAATCTCGACACCAACTGCACTTCCCCACCATAATTATTAGTATTCTTTCGTTGACATTACAGGGGACGCAAACTTTGAGAAGATGTAGGAAGAAAACTACCTACATAATGTAGGAGAGTGCCAGTGGTGACAAAATTTTCAGGATGGGATATATTTCCATTCAATAATATAAAATGATTACGTGGGTATCCCTCATTGTCATTACGAGCCTCCAATCTGATTGAAAGATCAACTGCCCCAGTTGCTTAGCTGTTTGATTCATTATGACCAACAACAGTATTCACAATCTTCTTCCTCTTTCGTTTCAGCTCAGAATGTTATGAGAGTTGCTGCTAACCAACAGGTCACTTCCACGTCAAATTTATATAAACCGGTAAGAAATTTGAGTGGAATTGAGTTTGAAAATTTTGAGAAAATTCGAAACTAATTAATGACACTGGATGGAACTATGGAGTAGTGTGAGCTGGGGAGTGTGTGTCATAGAGTGTTGAGGCTAATCCATCTGAATCTACTGACTAGATTAATGTGTGAAAATGGGTTTTACCTATTGAGTAATATTGTCCAGATTGATATTCCTTGCATGTAATTTCCTCAATCTGAGGAACATTCATTTGGAGCTCCCCACTATGTTCGACTGTCCAAGTTTTGTTCAAAGTCTTTGAAAACTATTTCTTTTGTTACAGGTTGATATGGCCCATTCGTCAAGGGGCCAAATCATACGAATTGAATCAGTGGCAGTTCCGACCAGTCCAAGAGTTCGGGGTGGTCATGTGAGCAAAATGTATGCTACTCATAGTAACATGCTTCAGATGAATAGACAGGTACACATGCAACAAAAATAGTTTTGTTTGATACACTATCCATTACAATCACCAATCACCATGCTTTGTGTGATAATCATTAATAAAGTTAAGGGAGTTCGTTTGATCATTCAGTTAGTAGGTAGTAGCTACACAACATGTTCCACTTTGTTGGTGGTTGTCCCTGAAGTCAATAGTACACAGCATTTAGTAACTTCTGTGAGCTTTAGTTCATTGGCTTCTGGTCTTTGGATACGTCTTACTGTCCAACCAGTGTATCTTGATACAAGTGACGGTTATGAAACAACGTTGTAAGCAAAATATGCTGTATTTGTTCCAATATCTCGCTTTACAGGTACCACCTGGCATGGTGCAAAATAGATACATAGTTTGCCGTAATTATGGAACAACTCGCACATCACCTCCCTGGGCCGGTCTTCCCAATAGCAACCGGAACATTGTAAAACATCCTGCTCAACAAAGAACAAATACGGTACAGATTTATTCAATAGCATAGTTTTACAGTGTTTTTTGTTTCAATCTACTCTTTAAAATGAACAATTTGTTTTTGGATCAACTTACATAATATGATAGAAATATATATTTGTTTGAAATCGGATGATCTCGAGAGGTTGTTGAGGTCTGGTAAAAAAAAAACTGGATTATTACACTAACGTTTCGTACGTTTATTCGTACATCATCAGGGTGAACTATAACAGAGATCACAAACAGAACGAACAGACCCCAAAACTTGCAGAATTATGGAGGCTACAGTGAGGCTCAATGAAAAACTCGCCTCTTCCATGAATGATAGGATTTTCTTTCTTCGCTGCAGATCTTCCAGTGTCTTCCCTCCTCACATCAACAATTTATTCCAGAATATTAAAACTACAAGTAAAATTTAAAAAAATAATAGTAAAAAAACTACTACTACTCACTACTTTGTAAATTCATTCATGAAATAGATGAGGCTACAGTTCGTTTAAAAAAATCACTACTCAACATTGCAATAAGTAATTTTGTTTTCATAGTATTAAGGAAGTAGAAAACGACATTAAGTTAAACCTCGACAAACTGCATTCATTGGTACCTACTGATGTAATTGTCGTAAATCGCATCATAAATCTACCAATTTATAATAATAAGTAGGTAGGTACATAATAATTAGTTGAAATGATGTGTTGGTTGTTGTTTGATTAGTTGAATGAGTGTCTGATTTTCCCTCCTCATGATGAACTTGAATGGTACATACACAATTTGTGGAGTTTGTTTGTTTGACACTGCTATTGAGTATGTTCACCCCTTGGGTTGCACGGCCCTGCACAGCACACCTCCATCCCCAAATTTCCGCAGCTTCCGACCATAATTATGCAGGGTAGTGAATTTACGGCAGTTTGGCTTAAGTTTGATCACCCAAACTCTGAGGTAGGTACGCAGGTTAGATGGATTGAAAGCACCAACACAACCCTTGAGTACAACAGCAGGCTTTTGATTTGTCAAAAGCCCTTGACAATGCATAGCAGTTCTGGCCCTGATGATTACCAAGAACTTTGAATACGCATACAGCCAAGTGACATGACATATTGACATCTATGTATGGCTTGGACTGAATTGAATGTGAACTATGCTTTGAGCTGTGGTGACTGCGGATTGGCACAGCCTCACATTACTGATTGATAAATGACATGAGGAGGAAAACAAGATCTGTGAAGAATATTGAAATGATTAATTCTACAGCTTACCTTGTAGGTACATGGGGAAATCAAACTTGAATATAACGGCATGAATGTAATTTCCACATGATAAGAAATGAAATCTACGTACGGTTTGCACCTGACTCACTTGCAAACTGCAATGTCGTCAGTAGTTGAGAATCCACTGTTCTGCCATGGAACTATCACCTTGCCAACCTGTTATTATTAACTGGTTCCGAAAACACCATTGCTTTGGCGACAGTTATCACGCAGTTCATGAATGACAGTTTGACTCATTTCAATGCCTCCCATAAACACAAAAAGCAAGAACATATCAACAAATTCAACTCAAATTCAATTAAACAGATAGCAACGAACCTAAAGATAGAGAGGAATGGTTTATAAATAGGGTTGCATTCGAACTCACGAACATTTGAACCGAACTTAACCCAAACTCAAACTGCTTATTCCAAAATATTCGAACTTGAACTCAAACCTGAACTCTTCCTTTCAAACCCGAACTTTATTATAAGATGTTTGACTAAGGTTTTGACGTTATTTCAAGTAATGTTTCGAACAAGTCTGATTAAAATAAAACCAACGATCAGCATGAAATATCATCCTTCCGAGTTTTTCGTTCTTTCAAGAACATTGCTTGAGGTCAGTATGGGACCTTTCTGGAACATACTTCTAATACCCACTTCAAAAACTCGATTCCAGGGACAGTGCCCTCTCATGATATAGGTAGGTACTTGTACATACCTTGAATTCTAAAAAATGGGGTGGGGGAGTGAGTAGGTAGTTTTCTAGAATTCCCCACAATGTTTGCTTCCTTACTACCGAAGGTGGGAAGCTACGTATTCGTGCAAGAAATTGAAAACATGTTTGTCCTTCAAAATGAAACAATTTCACCTGCTTTCAGAGGTTTTTGCATGTTTGCAACTCTGTTTGTCTGTCGGTCTGTCTGTGGTCATCCTTGTCCCAGGCAATAAAGTTATGGTCCGATTCCGACAATATTTTGAGGGATTGTCCGGGTGATGCCCTGAACGGTCCCCTATGAATTTAATTGCTGTTGGTCCAATGGTAGCTTGTGCGCATGCTCAAACGCGAATTTCATGAAACTGCATAAAACCCGTATTGCAGTTCCCAATGGACCAATTTTGCTCAAATTCAGAAAGTATTTGAACGATGACACCAGGACTACTGCTATTAATAGCACAGAATACATTCTAAAAGTAAGAAATCTTCTAAATCATATTGAGACATATACAGTAATAAAAAAGACCCGACCAAAAGAAAGAAACTGAAATGAATTCCATCTTAGAACTCCTAGAAGCTCGAAATTGTATAGATAAACTACACACCAAAACTAGTACCATACCAAAAATGCACGCACTTATTAAATATCACACAGAAGGAAATCCTTTAAGATACATAGTTTCATATATAACAGCCCCGACGTATCAAACATCCAAATTTTTAGCTGAGGTTCCAGATAAAGTCAGCGATTCCAAGTGTTATGTGAAGAATTCTTTTGATTTCAAGTACAAAATTTCTCAGATTAGGATTTCAGAAAACTATGAACTCATTAGTCTAGATGCATCGTCACTCTTCACAGACTTACCTATTCCATTAATCAACTCCATAATTGTTAATAAATGGGACAAAATAAAACAGTTAACAAAAGTTCCGATGAAGTATTTTCTATGCACCAAAGAGATTACTTTTCAATTTGATTCAACTATGTATAGCCAAAATGTTGGGGTGAGCATGGGTACCCCTATTGCACCTTGTTTAGCGAATTACTTCCTTAATTTTTTACTAGACCATGTAATCCTCTCGTCACCTTTCAAAATTCCATTCATTTATAAATATGTTGACGATTCACTTCTCTGTGTTCCTAAAGGAACACTTCACATCATTTTAGCGAAATTTAATAGATCCCACAGTCGCTTACAGTTCACACACGAAAATGAAAACAGCCAGAATTCTATTCCGTTTTTAGATGTTTTAATTACGCGAAATTCCAAGGGCTATATAGACACTAAATGGTGGAGAAACCCCCCAAACGAGGGCAGATGCATGAATTATTATAGCCATGCACCATACCTCCTTATGAATGATATTCCCCACGAACTTATATGTGAACTCCTCAAGAAACAACATCCAATAGCATCTAACAGTAATACCATTGCACAAATAATTCTCGTCCTTCTAAATTTTACTCTCTCTCCCTTTGTTGAACACTTGTCCTCCTAACTAAACAAAATTGTAATTGATAAAGATATTAGCTGCAAATTGGCTTATAAGAACCAATAAACCATAAACAAATTATTCACAAACACCAAGGATCTGATCCCCAAAGAAATGAAAGCTCTCCTTGTCTACCAAGTCGCCTGTGAATGGGGGGAAATCGTACTATGGGGTGACACATTCACATTTAAAAACTAGAATTTACGCCCACGAAAACAGTGTTGGTGTCATGTGCAGAAACTCAAACAAAAAATATCCCACAGTTCTAACCACTCATGCTCGCAGTGGCCACACTTTCAAATTTGATGACACTAGAATAGTAACTTACGAAAGTAATCGTTTCAAGAGCAACATAAAAAAAGATCACAATAGAAAGGAATGACCAGACTGCAATAAACGCAAAATCAGATTGTCAAACTTTAAGCAAATGTTATCCGAATGTAATCCATTTCAATATTTGAAAAAAACTCCAGAAAAACACCAATACTCCTTCTATAGGTCCTAATCCTCAGACAGAAGGTAGCCATTAACCCCCCCACCATCATAAAAATAGAACCAGCAGGTAGGCTAAATCCATGATTCCATTAGATCAAGTCTGTTCTGTTTGTAATCTGTGTTATAGCCTCACCCTGATGTACGAATAAACGTACGAAACGTTGGTGTAATAATAGACACATTATTAACAGCACTCGACAGCACCTCAACAACCTCTCGAGATCATCCGATTTCAAACACACACATATATACAGGGTGTTTCATTTCGCGACGGTCTCAGGCCGGGTACTGATTCTACAGGTCATTTCCAGCAAAAAGTGTCTGGTAGAGTTTTTTTTAACCCCCTATTTTCGTGAGTTTTTTCAATTTTAAGATTTTGTGTTTTCTTTTGACTTTCAATCACTAAAACAGCCATAACTCCCTTAATTTACATTGAAAAGTTGAAAATAAATATACCATTGGAAAGAGCGTTGAATTTCCTATCTCCTTGATGGAAAACCAAAGTTTTTCAAATGGACGAGATGGGTGAAAAACGAACTCCACGAGGAAAAATTGCCAAATCATGAAAATCACCACTTTCTTTCAATCGCCTATATGTCTCAGTCGTATAGCATGTGATTTTTTGCCTCTAAGCCTAAAAGTTGCGCCAAAATCTCAGCTTTCCAACGGTATAGTCAGTTTTTATCGTTTAGAGGTAATTTTCTTGAGAAAATCGAGTTGTGATGCGAAAAAACGTGTGTTTTTTCAAGGAAATCGAGTGTTCTAGGGTGTTGACGACCTGACCATGACTTGAGGAGTTAGGTATCGTTTTCCCGGTAATTTTTCACGCTGAATTGAACAGTGACATTCCCGATTCATTTTGACCGATAAGAAATTGATTTTTCGATAAAAATATTGAATTTTTGGACATACCAGCACATCCAACTCATATTTTAGTAATGTTTGTGAGTTTATTGAATTTTTTCAAATGATTATTGCTCAGATTTAACTCAATTGTTCACTAGCTCAACAAAAATTCAATATTTCTATCGAAAAATCAATTTTTTATCGGTCAAAATGAAACGGGAATGTCACTATTCGAATCAGCGTGAAAAATTACCTGGAAAACCCCTCGAACACTCGATTTCCTTGAAAAAACACGTTTTTTCGCATAAAAACTCGATTTTCTCAAAAAAGTTTCCTCTAAACGATAAAAACTATACCGTTGGAAAGTGGAGATTTTGGCGCCACTTTTAGGCTTACAGGCAAAAAATCACATGCTATACGACTGGGACTTATAAGCGATTGAAAGAAAGTGGTGATTTTCATGATTTGGCAATTTTTCCTCAAGCAGGTTTTCCATCAAGAAGATAGGAAATTTAACGCTCTTTCCAATGGTATATTTATTTTCAACTTTACACTGTAAAATTAAGGGAGTTATGGCTGTTTTAGTGATTGAAAGTCGAAAGAAAACACAAAATCTTAAAATTGAAAAAACTCACGAAAATAGGGGGTTAAAAAAACTCTACCAGACACTTTTTGCTGGAAATGACCTGTAGAATCAGTACCCAGCCTGTGACCGTCGCGAAATGAAACACCCTGTATATATATATCTATATATATACATAACTCGGCGCTGCGCGTCTCGCCAGGGGGGCAAACACCCCTGGACCCCCTGGGATCTATCTGTTCTATACGAAGTATAATTTACGAACGTAATTCCCCCCCCCCCCCCCCCCCCCCCAAAAAAAAAAAAATAATAAAGTCGTTTTTACAATCTTTTACCTCCAGAAAAAACTACGCCAGTTACACTACACTCCTAATCACTCTCGAAAACCAGTGTGATAAAAAAATGGTAAGAGTAAAAGTCAGCTGACTTTCTCGATGATCGGCTGATTCCTCTTCTTATAAGGTGTGACGTGGACAAAAAATTAAGTAGGGGTGAGGCTAAGAATTACGTTCGTAATTTATATAAAACACAATCTGGCCTCGAATTACAGCAAGGGGTATCGTGGCATATACCACAGACGGAAACGACCATGGCTCAACAACATCCTATAGCAGTTGCATGTACAAAATCCATGCAGGATTCTTCATTCAAGATACTATTGACTAAATCCAAAACACCGCCAACTGTTCCTACTCCCACAAGCGTATCATCATCCGCTCCAGAAACGCCGGTTTCCAACCCTCAAAACCGACCAGAAGTAGCTGAGGCTTTAGACACTCTGTGCCAAGTAAGTCAATTTCAACAACTACCATAACCTGTCCAGCTGTGAAGAGACTGCTGAACAGGTCAGCCCCTACCAGACCGTCCACCCTTCGACCTGAAATTACATTTTCTCCACCTATTACTTAGCAGTCTGATTAGGCCTGGACACTAACCAGAAATGATCTCCAGAACAAATACACAGCTTCCTACCTTTGGTAGTGTGGAAGCAAAATAGTTTATCGTTCTGGTGTGGAGAAAACTTGGAATAAAATCTCAGCTGTTTGAATAATAGGCGGCATTCCAAGGGCCCTTGAGAAACGCACACTAAAAGAACAACTGAAAGAGAATATGCTGAGATTGCATCCGGAGTTAAAAAAGACATTATTTAAATAATGGATTACTAATAATTAATAATTAATTAATTCAATCAATTGAGCTCGAACAGTCTTGTCTTGGGAACAGTCTTGTTGATTTTTGTTTTGTTTGTTTGGGATCTTGGACAGGTTTGGCAAATGACAGAGGAGACCCTTTTCAACGGCAATCTCCCGCCATAGGACAATAATGAACATTACAATAAATTTTCTAAAATTACTAATACACTATTTTTGCCCTATGACTTCAATATTGTTTCTTTTAAGCCATTACTTTCAGAAAATAATTGATGATATTCAATAGTTCAGTGGTGAAGAAAAATCCGGATTTCTTCTCAGATTCATTAGGAACCTATTGTTACCATTACAAAAACAGTTGTTTTCTGTTATTTCAGTTCTCTTTGATGGTTATTATTGTATCACCCCTCTGCCACACTTGGGGATGAAATGAATGCATTTTTAGTTCTAACTTCAAACTTTTGTGAATGTTATGTTTTTAATCGTATATAATGGAGATTTTCAGTCATTCAATTAATATTTCCAACTCGAATATATTTTCGCTAGTTTTGAGGTTTTCACAAGACTCTCAGAACGAATGTGTGAACAGGTTTTATTAAAATTTCCAAACACAAAATTATAAAATTGAAGTGAACAAATGTAAAATACCTAGTAGAGTAAATTGATGCCTACACATGAAGAGCTCGGCCAAACAGCTGGGGTGTCACGAGCCGGCTCGACGGAAATGCATAGGTTAGCTTGAGCTTGACCCAGTTTTCCTGAGCTCCCATCAAGGCGTCACTTCCCAAATAAAATCAGTTTGTGATAGCACCTTGTACGCGGCTCATCCCATCAATTCTACCTACTATTATTCGTCTAATAACTCTCCTTAATAAAAAAGTAGTGGTCTATGTCCGGTGCATATATCCTTCACCTACAAACTGTGTAGACACGGCCAGACCACTACAGGGGTACATGTCACTTTTTCTCAAGACTTTTTTTGCGTCATATTGAAGCTTAGGGTTTTCTCTACACGATTATTATACTAATATACAATTCTTGTCACCCGTTGCCTCCTTTTTTCCGTTCTTAATGAGCAAAAACCAGCATCATCGGTAGAAGGAATAGGTAGGGATACATGTGCAGAATTTGGTAGTCTGCTCCCTTAGCAACGCGGCAATGCCTATTTTATCTCTAGTTTTTCCCGTGTTCTTTCATTTTTGTCGAGTTTCGATGTTCGCGAAAAATGTTGAGGTGTTTTATTTACTCTCTCTCTCTCTGTTCGGCCGAGCTCTTCAAATATTTAGAAGATAACAAAAAAAGTTGAAACGTAAATAAAAGAAAACATCTTATTGCTGATTGTGATATGGATTTTTCAGATTGTCTGTGTTTTAGCTTTTGGTAACTATTCGTAACTATTGAACGTTTTTTGACCTGCTCCCACTTAATGTTATTCATAATTATCACAATATAATTTCAGGCAAGCCTTGATGACGTTCTGAGAACCTTGTCTGATCTTGATAAGGATATAGATAACTCAATTACACATAAAAGGGACAGTGTGGTTCATAGTTCAACTGGTTCTGCTTCTCATTCTGAATCAGGTACACCTCAACCGACAGTCCAGCAAAAGAATCCAGGTAGTATATTGTTTCCATTATTAGCAATCACGATGATATCGATCGTGTACAATGTTTCAATTGTTAGTAACACTGCTCGTGAAGATCAATGACCACTTATTTATGTTCATTTTCTTACCTGGAAGTGTAGAAATCTTATTATACGACCATGTAGAATACATCGTACATAGATTTTCAAAGTTTCAAAATTTTTTTCGTGCTTGATTGCAGAATTGTGCAAAATTGATTTTTCGAGAAACATAGTGAGTTTTTGGACACATCAGCACTTCCAAATCATATTTTGGTATTCTTTGTGTGTTGATTGAATTTTAGCTCAATTAATTTTATTATTTCAAAATAACTAGTTCTGAAGGAGTTGAAACCGTCACATTTTTTGACTTTTTTTTGGTGTTTTTGACTTTCAAAAAAATCATATCTCGAGAACGGATTGAGATAGAAAGG
>JAEMON010000001.1:86597195-86610810 GCA_030264115.1 Lygus lineolaris | reverse complement strand
GCATAGTGAGTGGCGCCTTCAGGCTCACATCGACAGTTCTGTACGTTCGCCTGAGGCGGTTGACTGATAGTGTGTGGTGACCTGCGGCAGTGGTCTTACGTTCATCTGTTGAGGCAGCGGACTGCAGGCTATCGTATAGTGGATGGGCCCCTTAAGGAAAGTGCCGCGGACGGCGTACGGACGGATTTTTTTTTTTTATTCGATTTTTGGATTCTACATATCTTGAAACGTAAAACCTCAAATTTTGAGGGGGGGTTAAAAAAATTTTTTTCGTGCTCGATTCCAAAGGTTCATTATTGAAAATAATAAACCAAAATACTGCTCCAAAATAAAATTATGGTAGCAAAAAATAATGACCAGAACAATGCCCACATTTTCTTTCAGGAACCAAGAAGAGTATGCTCACCGTAGTGCCAAAATCGTAATAAGAGTAAGCACAGTGAATCCAACTACATCTTATTTTGTAAACTCTCACTTTTTTGCTTTAGCTCAAGCTATGCTAAATTTCGAAGAATGAAGCCATAACTCTTCATGTTGAACAATTCATGTTTTTACAGAAAAATTGCAAAACTCCAAAGTTTAACAAACTGTGACTCCAAAAGTGTTTAAGTTGAAGCTAGTAAGCGTAACCAAAATTAACTTGAACATAATTCATTTTTTTTAAATTATAAACTAATATTTTGTCAAGTGGAGGTGATTAGGGGGCAAAGATGAGAATGGTTCCTCGGTTCACTTATCATTCCTGGTAGTATAAAGGCATCATGGAGCAGTGGCGGATCTCGAATTTTATTTGGGGGGGGGGGCTGAACGGGGGAAAATTTTGTGAAAGGACTTTCATATAATGAAGCGACCAAAACAATAGTTTAACGTTGTTCTATGGAGTAAAAACGTGTGTTTCATATATTAATATATTTTACGAGCTTCAAACTAATTATTTTGGCATAAAATTTACATTCTAAAAAAAAAAAAAAACTTTTTAGAGGTTTTGGGGGGCTTCAGCCCGAAAGCCCGTAGATCCGCCACTGTAATGGAGCCATCTTCTAGCCCGGGGCACCTCACTCATCTTCTTGAGCCTCTAACCTGTAGTGTACGTTTATACCGTGGCGATAAGTCGTGGCAGTAAAATACTGTCGCGACACAGTATCAGAGGGCGGTAGCCGACAGTATCAGAGGGCCGTAGCCGCTCTGTTGCAGCAGTGAGAAAAAAGTGTCGCCGCATGCTGGCGGACAGGTGGCTGCCGCCCCACCCCGGCGGTAGCCGTCAGCCCCTACAAACACATTGAACCTTATGGCAGCGTCGTTATTGCGACGCGCGTTTTTGTTTTTTGCTCTCCCACTACCAACTGTGATCACTACAATGACGGACCACAAAACTGTTGTAGGTAACTCTTTTTGGATACATTGAAAAATTTAAATTGATTATACCGATGGAAAGAGCATAAAATTTCCTATCTCACTAATATCAAACCGAAATTCCTTAAATAGTACTGAAGGGTCAGAAATAAGCCCAGACATTGAAATTGCCTGATTTTTAGCGGATTTTCGAAGAAAATGAAGCTATTGCAATGGCTTCAATATTTTAATAAAGCAAATTTTTGACTTTTTTTTCATGGAAATCCGTTTCAGAACATTCTAAAACGTTTCCTGAAATTTAACACCTTTTTATATGTATATATATTATGTATACCTACATATATATACATGCCCCCAATACATATGAGCCGCTGGGAGGAAAAGTGGTCCAACCGCATTTAAGGCAAATTTCGGAAAATGAAGGTTTTGCGTTTTAGCTTGTAATAAATACGTACCGACAGAATTGTGCTTAATTTTTTTTAATTCTCAACCACAGGATGTTGATAAAACTTGGTATAAAAACAATATTGATTATTTTTCACAAAAACTAATTTTACTGGCTCCATGACGTTACAGTACCACCAGATGATGACGTAAATGTCGAAATATATATCGTGATCCCACAAATCTGGCGTAGAACAGAAGTAATAATTACCCTTCCAATAAAAACATCAAAGGCTCTAACTCTTTTATGTAAAGTTTTTATCTCTCTTTTATATTTAAGTGGAATCATTTTAACGATTTTCCCAAGGGAGCTCTGCAATATCGTTCAGATTTCTGTTATTTTTACATCAATATCTTACCAACCAGGTTGGACATAAAGAGTCGCTGCGCCTGCAACGGAACGGTAAACTAAACCAGCTGATCGAGAGGCTTTAGGAAGTTTTGGACACAAACCGCTGGGGTGAGGGCGCTTTTACTTAAATAATTAAATCCCCCAACTACCACACACACACTTCATCAGGGCCACAAGAAGAGTTGAGAAGAAGAAGAAGTAATCGAGACTATAGTACATTGATAATGAATGGTGAGGATATCGTGGTTGATAGTAGATTCCACTTTTAGTTTTAGGCTCTGCTGTTTTCGGTAAGTAGTATGTGATAAATGATTTTCTGATAACGTATTGACCTGCTTAGCAAGATAAGGAAGGTGGGATCGCATGGCTTGAAAAAGGGAAGCTTGACAGGGACAGGCAGGTATACAGGTTGTCTACAGTAAAGTTGGAACATGAGTAGCAAAAACCTATTTTAAAATATAAAATACTATTATAAAAATCATTTTAGGCAGAGATGCACACTGGTTGATTGCTCGATAAGAACAGAACTTTATTTACAACATTTGTAGAACTCGTAACTCGATAGTTACCTAACTGGAGTAGGTAACAAAATATTGTAGTCGACAGTTTGCTCGCCGACACTTCCCCTCAAATTAGACGTCTTTAATTTGGATAAGTTTTGATACCAAGTTCCTTGGAGAATGTGATTAACCCGTGGCAACCTTTTCGTAAACACATAGGCAGGCATGTCAGACGTCGGTATGCTATGCACTTCAGTTCGACGTTTTCCCCGACGCAGTTTCGAATGAAGTAGTGATGCCTCCCATCAATGTGTTTTGTCCAGGAATGGTGAACACAGTTTCTTGCCAGTTGGGCTCCTTGGTTGTCATTGAATATTATTGTCGCTGATTTTGGTTGAGACAACTTCAGTTGGCGAAGGTAGAGAGCTTCCTTTGTTGCTTCACAAACTGCTAAATGTTCGGCTTCAACGCTCGATAAGGCGACGGTCCGTTGCTTACGAGGTTCCCAGGCTATTGCAGCACCTCCCAGGGTAAAAATGTTCCATTCATGCAGCATGAGTTGGTGAGCGAATTTTCAAAGAATAATTTTAGCCGATTTGGTGGGTGATTTTGATAGGAAATTTCAAAGTTTGACCTCTTGGAGTACTCCAAAAATTCTGGCCAACGAACTCATCCTTACTTTTGATATAACTGACATTTTAAATTTTTTTTTGGATTTTTTAACTAGATCCATCGGGCAGATATCGTGTGGAATGACACATGTATAAACATATAAATATAGGTATACGATTTTGAGACAGTTGGTTGAAAGAATAAGAACTCTCTCTATATTTTGTAAGTTTTTCATATTTATGTTGTCTATCCAAAAGTTCTTATTCTTTCAACCAACTGTCTCAAAATCGTATACCTATATCACGCGAGTGTTTTCAATTTTCTCCCCAAGTTATATGTATAAATATATATATACGTATAAAAAAGTGTTAATTTTCAGGAATAGTTTTAGAATGGTCTGAAACGGATTTCCATGAAGGCAATTTTCAAAAATTTGCATTACTAAAATTTTGAAGCCATTGCAATAGCTTCATTTTCTTCGAAAATTCGCTAAAAGAAGTACCTTGCATACGACCTCCGGTCTTCAGCGCAACTTGCCCAGTCAGCGTCACCCTGAAGATGTCTTCCAGAACAATATGCCTTGATTCGCTGTACCTTTCAAGTAACTTAAGACCCGTTTTGCTGCAATCCAATGTTCATTCGTGTAGCAAGTGTTGAATTGGCTTAGCGAGTTTACAGCATATGCAATGTCTGTTCGTGTTGAGACTGCAAGGTACATGAGAGATCCGATAAGTTGTTGATACGGATACTTTTCCAACTCAGTCTCGTTGACCTTTTCTGATTTTGTCGATTTCAAACCAATCTCTATAAGGGTTGAGACTGCATTCAAGTTTTCCATGCCGAATGTCCTGGGTGTATTTTCTCTGTGACTTGAAAAGCTTCCCCTCGTTTAGGTATTGGGTAAATTCGATTCCCAGCCCATAGTGAAGTTTGCCTAAATATTTCATCTTAAATTATTTCATGAGGTTCGTCTTCATTTCACCATCCATTCTGGTTTTCCACGCTCTAGCCAATGATCATCAACATAAATAGCAAGTAAGAGTGTGTCCTCTCTTCTGTGGGAATAATATACACAGGGATCAGTCACCAATGCTTGTTTCAACCCATATAAAGACTTTTGTGGAAGGCAGACTTTTTCTCCTTTCTTCGAATTTTTCATGCTTGCAAGCATTTTCTTGGCCTCCTCTTTGACCTGTATCAGTGAATTTTCGTCAAGAATTATATCTTTCAGGGTTTCTTCAAAATTGTCAGGTATGTCCATGTGTATGCGTTCAGCCAAGTCCCCATTGAGGAATGTCTTCTCCTTGACGTTGGTTGTAACCCTTCGCAACAAGTCCTGTTTTCTTCCTTTCAAAATTTCCGTCTGCTTTTAGCACCAGATAATTCTATTTCCAATGACATTCTTGTCATTGGGACAGTCTATAATTTTGAATCTATTATTTTTAACTATCGATGAATATTCTGGTTTGATTGCTTCCCTCCAAAGTTGTACATCTTGTTGTGCAGAATCTTTTTTCATTGTCAAGTCAGATACTCCTGCAGTTTCATCACTAATTGCACCTTCGAATATTCCTTCATCTTCCTCGGCAAGATCGGGATCGGAATTTTCGTCTATATCAGCTGGAGCTAGAAATTCGTTATATACTTTTTATGGTCTTCCCCTGCTTCCAGATCTTAAAATGCGAGATCTTCCTCTCCCCCGAACTGTTCTTACTTGTTCTTGACGTGGGCGAGGTTCTGCTACATTTTCTGAATGTTCCGAGATCATGAGTTCTTCACTTTCATTTCTGTTCTTTGCATTCTCGCCGTTACGTTCACTGTTCACTGTTGCATGGCTTTTGAATTCTATTAATATATCTCGATTCGTTTCTTCGGATTTTGGATTCTCTGGATCAAACAGATTTTCAGGTAAGAAACTATCAGATTTGTTAGAGTCTGAAAATTTGTTCATAAATTTCACATCGCGAGACACTAAGTACTATTCTTCTATCGTCTTTCCACCATACCCTGTATCCTTTCGTTTGCTCCGAATATCCTACAAAGATACATTCCTTCGGGCAAGGTGCAAATTTATCTTTCTGGGGTTCTTTGTTCAAATAATATGCTTTGGATCGGAACATTATGAAATAATGTACCTACTCTTGGTACCGTTCCATTCTAAAGTTTGAAAGGAGTTTCGCCATTAATTGCTTTTGAAGGACTTCTATTTCTAATGTGATTAGCAGTGAATACTGCTTCTGCCCAAAATGAGGGTGATAATTTTGATTGGATCATCAAACATCTAACGGTTTCAATCAGACTACGATTTTTCTCTCAGCTACCCCATTTTGTTGAGGCGTATTAGGAACTAAAAGTCTTCTTTTAGCGAATTTTCGAAGAAAATGAAGCTATTGCAATGGCTTCAAAATTTTTGTAATGCAAATTTTTGACAGTTTCCTTCAAGGAAATCCGTTTCAGATCATTCTAAAACGATTCCTGAAATTTAACACTTTTTCATATATATATATATGCCAGTCACTCCAGACCCGTGGGTCTCTGCCCGTGGGATCGAGATAAAAAATCCAAAGAAAGTTCAAGTTCGTTGGCCAGAATTTGGAGTACTCCAAGGGGTAAAATTTTGAACATTTAGTGTCAAAAATCGCTAAAAAAACGTGTTTTTTGAGGTTTTTCGTGTGAATTACCATCTCAAACATAGGAACATATGGTATATTCGGAATCAGCGTGAAATTTCCTATAAGAATCACCCATCAAATTCGTAAAAATGATTCTTTGAAAATTCGCTCACCAACTCCTGCTGCATGAATGGAACTTTTATACCACAGCTTTCCAAATATCTAGCAAATTCCTCGTTACAGTACTCAGTTCCGTTATCCTATTGAATCGTTTTTAATTTTCCTGTATTTTTGAGTTTCAACCATTTGTTTGAAGAGTTTAAAGTTTAGTTTGAAGAAATCATTCACACAGATCTGTGCGGCCCAATGCGGGGGGGTATATTCTAACATTGATAGATGATTACTCCAGATGTTGTGAAGTGAAATTTTTGGCTAAAAAATCGGACGTGTTGGAAGAGTTTGAACTTTAAATGAATTTTTACGAATACAGATAGGTACAAAAGCATTTGAAGGATATGCACTTACACAGTACTGGTATATTTGTTCACGTATTTTGTATCAGCAAATACTAAATACAGTCTGTTTTTAGTCTGAAAAACTATCAGAGGTACCTACTGTTACATGCTGTAGATTGTACATTTTGGCTCTCTTGCCTTTAATTTTGTGGGATTTACCTTTAAGATTCTAAAACTACGTTTCAGCTATTAGAGTTGCTGCCTAATGTTGGTTGGGATAAAACTTTTTGTTCTGTTTTCGAAGTTTACAAAGCAATAATTCGCAGTAAGGGGTGGGCCAGAAAGGTAAAAGTATTTATTCATTTTGGAGTTATGTAGTCATAGGTATTTTTATTAGGTCAGGAACAGTTTCGTCGATCAACGTCAACCTCATCAGCCCAGTGCGAACAAGGAAAGTAAAATATATAATCTAGGACCTAGTTTCTATCAGTTAATCATAAAACCTAATCATAAAAACAATAAGCTTAAATTAAAATTTTTTATAAATAATTTTCATAGCATGTCAAATATAACATTTGTCATAGTTTTATCCTATAGGCAAGTATCAGTAGAAGAACTTATTTTTACATTGTGTAAGGTACTTTAGATTATTTACCTGTAGGATAGTGAAGGCGTAGGTAGGGGCATGATACATTGTACTGTAGGTTATAATAGTAGTATAGCATCACAATTGCAGGACTTGCAATTATTTTGAAAGGTACCTATCGATTAAACATGTTCTTGTTAATATAGTATATTTGTTTGATAGTTGAAATTGATTGATTTCTCATCATTAGGTTGTTACCTTTCTTGCATGGTGATGGCATTAAAAATTATCATTATTTGCAGAGATGCATGTCGACGGATAAGAACCAGCATGACATAACTCAATATCCCTAACTTCTCAGGAGAGGGAAAAAACTGATTCCCTGACTACTTATATAGCGAAAAATTTAAAAAGTAAATTTTTCGTTATAAGTAGTCCGGGAATCAGTTTTTTCTCTCTCCTGAAAAGTTAGGGATTTTGAGTTATGTCATGTTGGTTCGCTTCACTGTGCCTCTTACTGGGCATTGTGGTAAAAGAAAACATTTCAATTATTAGAGCTAATATAAATCAAGAGAGTCCTTCATAAAATCCTCCTAAATGCGACGAGAAACAATAAGGAAGAGATTCAGCAAAAAAGCGCGCATATGCACTAAAGGCAAATTCGGGAACGTCCGAATGGGACGACGGGTAAACAGACCACCATACAGACCCCCAGCGAAAACATCGAAAACTAATTTTTACACCACGGAGAAGACACAAGCGAAGCCCCGTATTTTTACTACAAATTCTACGTCAAGGATAGAGAGAAAAATAATTGAAAGGGATGGATACGAATGCCAATGGGTTTATCGAATGCAAGCCAGACGCCCAGGTCCTGACTGGATGCTCTTTCGCATTCAACTACCTTGACGATGTCCTTATTTTCAGTGACAACAAGCAGGACCACGTCTGTCACGTACGCACAATAATGAACATACTAGTGGACCACGGACTGAAAATCAACTTCAGGAAAACAAAATGTATGCAGACAGAAGTTAGATTTTTGGGCTTCTGCATCGACAAAGATGGCATCCATTCACCTGCGTGTAGACGAAGCAGATCGACGAGATGGAAAAACCAACCACCGTCAGACGACCAAAGAAAATTCCTCGGTGCTGGCTTTCAATTTCCACAGAATGCACAAGCCCAGACCAGCAGACGTTACCCAACGAACTCATGACAGGGAAGAAACATGATAAAACACCGATACGATGGACTAAGAAGCTGTTGTCGGACTTTCATAAAGCCACCCACCAAATTCTCCCCGCAAAAAAACTGGCCCACCCAAATCCAAACTTGGAACTTCGTTGCAGAGTTACAGACACTTGTATGGGAGCAGAACTCCGGCAAGTCATGCCACAAGGACAGCATGCAACACTCGTTTTTTTTCTTCAAAAGGGTTCAACAAGACTAAAATTGAGACCCTCTTCCGAAAAAACTCTTCACGATGAAAGAAACACTGAGGTTCTGGTTCCGCTATGCCAACAGCATGAACGTACAAGTTTTTACACTGAGTGTAGAGGTAGCGGAGATGATTCAACACCTCCAATTTGAAGAAGAAACATATAAGGTGGATACTGTTCATCACCCAGTTTACGAGAAAAATAAAAAAAAGTTCCATTCATGCAGCATGAGTTTGTGAGCGAATTTTCAAAGAATAAATTTAACCGATTTGGTGGGTGATTCTTATAGAAAATTTCACGCTGATTCCGAATATACCATATGTTCCTATGTTTAAGATAGTAATTTCCACCAAAAACCTCAAAAAACACGTTTTTTGGTGATTTTTGACTCTAAATTTTCAAAATTTTACCCCTTGGAGTACTCCAAAAATTCTGGCCAACGAACTCATCCTTTCTTCTGATATTATCGACATTTTAAAATTTTTTTGTATTTTTTATCTCGATCCCACGGGCAGATATCGTCTGGAGTGACACATAAATAAATATATATATATATATGAAAAAGTGTTAAATTTCAGGAATCGTTTTAGAATGGTCTGAAACGGATTTCCATGAAGAAAATTGTCAAAAATTTGCATTACAAAAATTTTGAAGCCATTGCAATAGCTTCATTTTCTTCGAAAATTCGCTAATAACAACAAGTGGAGACCATGGATACTACAACTTCCAAAAAACGTGGGCAACCAAAAGGCGGGAAAAACCCGCTCCCGCCAAAACAAAAACACGAGAAACACGATTGCGCAGGCGCTGACAGGTCTTGACGGGATATATAAGGAACTAGCCTACCTGAGAAACTTCATACAACATGGACAACTCTCAGAAGAAAGAAGTGCCCAGCTCCCCACCAAGACCTCCACGGCTGCCAGCGATGATCAGCCCGATTCCGGAGGCTCCAGCCCTCGTCAGGGTCGACGAAGAAAGAAGAGAAGAAGAGGCCCTGACCGAGGAGAGGTTGTTGGCTGACCTGGAACCAGACTATCCCTCACCGCCGTCGACTCCCTAGCTTCGATGTAGCAAAGAGAGGATATGCTCAACCAAGGGAAGAACGTGACGGAGAATCGTCCTTCATGGTCTCAGGCCACACACCTGATGCTGATCGCTGAGGAAGAATTGAGAATGGACGAGGTTTTTTATACCCCAACCTACATAGACTGCCTAAGGGGTACGCTTATCTTCATGGGTTGCTCAGCCCTGGTGCCCGTCTTGTTGGTACGGAAACCTCCTCCCTCGATCAAGGAACCCGAGGTAGTCCTTGAGGTAGTGCAAGCCCCCACTCCTCCCATATTGCCTTAAAAGGTACGGGTGGCATCAACACCCATGGAGGTCATCTGATGCCAGCACAAACATGTATCAAAAATCTCAGACGCAGGTCCTCGAAAAGGGACTCTCCAAAACGTCGGAGGAGCCCCAGCCCGAACGGAGAAGTCCGTTATGAGAGAGTACGTTATCCGTTATGATTCGACGTTATCACCAGGGCGTACCATCTCGGGGATCAAGCGACTCGAGCTTCGCGAGACGTTGGCCTCAGGGCCCCCCACTGGTGGACCGTCGTCAGCAACCAACCCCCGGGAAGTTGACTGTTCAAAAATGGTCGACATCTCGAGGGGAGGACAGGAGCGAGAAACCTGAGAGACCGCACGCAGACTCAAGAGTATTCTCTGCCAACATCAGAACTGTGGCTGGCGACTCATTCCACCTCAACTTCCCGCTGGGAGAAGAGTACAAGAAGGCGACGAAGAAACCCACCAATCCGCACTTCAACGGCCAACAGCCAGGAAGTAGAGCCTCCCAGGGCTTAAGAAAAACTGGACGTCACCCGTGACTAACTCACGGAGGTTCCCAAACTACAAAATTGGAGGTCCCTATGACTTGACACTAGAGAGTATATCATCAGCACTTTTCAGCGCTACCAAATGAAACATGATTACTAAAGGAGAAATCTACCCATCAAGAACTTCCAGACTCTGTAGGATTTTCTAGCGGGAGGCTCTGTGGCGTATTTATTGCCAATAACCACAATCAAGAGAGTCCTTAATAAAATCCAAAATCCTACTTGCAATAAACAAGAGGAAATACGACGAGAAACAATAAGGAAGAAATTCAACAAACAACACACATATATGCACTAAAGGCAAAATTGGGAACCAACCGTGAGCGCAGGCCACAACAACGGGTAAAAAGACCACCGTACAGACCCCTCTTGAGAACATCGAATAATCATTTTTACATCACAGAGAAGACACCAAGCGAAGCCCCGTATTTTTACTACAAATTCTAGAATGCCAAGGAACGAGAGAAAATAATAAAAACAGATGTAATGAAGATCCAGAAAATTCCTTTTCTGAATTTTTGGTAATAAAAAAAAAGACCAAACACGATTTGATACAAATAGATAAACTTAATCCTTCAAACATCACAGAATACTTCAAGAAAGAGTAAAAATCAACATGAAAAATTTATCAGAGATCATCCGTACAAAATAAAAGAAGAAATTAGAACGAACATCCCCACACTATAAGGGCAAGGACAAAGCCTGCAGTGAGGGCATCGACACTACCATGTCAACGACACGCAAAGAGCAATTTCAATTTCAGATAAATAGAACAAAATGGCCGCCCGATTCACTCGCATTTCAGCCTACGGCATAAGAAGAAAAGAATGTGAAGATACAAAGATAGGACAAGCATCCAGGAAAGTTTTAGTTTTCTGCTTTCTTCTTTTACGCTTCAGTACTTCACCCGCAACATCGAGCGTGGGGCTAGGCACACCTCACAGGCTTGCAACTACCGATAGGTATTTACTCGCTATTTATCGACCAAACACCTCAGTGCCCACATAATTCTGACGTCACGCGCCTCTTTCCAACTCTTTTCTGGCTCAACCAGACGGAATTTTCAGTTAAAAATTGGGGGTTTTTGAGAACGCTGAACCCGAATTTGAGGTCAAAAATGAGAATTTCCGACCTATGCGCACACCCTATTAGCCGACCCAGGCTGCTCACTTCCTGCAACGATGGCCCTCGTTTCTACGTTTGCTGATTGGCTCGCCTAATTAGCCAATCCTGGAGCTCGATGCGCTCGCCCAGGAGTATAAATATAGGCCCACTTCTCCCAGAGGTTTACTACTCTACCAGACCTTCGATCGAGCTCCTACCTTCAGCTGCTTACATCGACCGCCTGACACACTCCAGGGAAGCTCCAGCCTATGAACCTACCCCGGGTATGGTACGTCTGATGGAAGGACCCCGGACTACCAAAAATATTTCTTTTCAGCTCAAGAAAGAAAAAACAAGCCTGGATTCACCTGACTACCTACCAGTCGTTTATTCAGCAAGGGGGGGGGGGGGGGGGGGGGGGGGGGGGGTAGGGCTGCAAGCCGCAGACCTACGTAAGAAGAGCTCTGGTCATCAGTACACCCCTTGGACAAGAAAGGGGATGTGGAAAAACCTCAAGAACAGCTCTCTCTGCCGTAGGACTTCAATTCCTACAAGAAGGCTTCCACTTCGCCTCTAGACTTCATACGAGGACCCAGGATGGACTGCAAAGATGCAACAACCAGCAAACTGCGCTCACAGGGACTCATAAAAAATCACCTATTCTTCCTACCTATATCCTACCCTGTCGGTGGGCAATCGTGGGGGACTGGTCCTTTTCAGGAACCCACATTTAGGGACCCACATCACATATAGGGACCCCCTCAATCACTGGTTCTTTTAAGAATCCATGTCAGGGTATCGAGGTGTATGATTTTTATCCGCTTTTCAGCAATCCCAATGAGCACCCTAAGGAAGAACAGAAGGAACACATGAGGACAAACCCTAGCGTCGCTGCACTCCCACAGACCCCAGGCTCTGGCCTGGGCTGTCACACGTTCGACAGGGATGAAACCGCAACCTTCATTATGACCTACATTCCTCACCTTCAACCCCAGTATATACTGCACCTCTGTGGATCCCTGCTAACGCTTTTAGTGCTCTACAAAATCCGCTAGAGGTCTCCTCACAACCTCTACATGACCTTTCATCAATCTACCAGTCAACCCCTGTGCAAGTAACATTGAAAACCGGTACTACTACGACCCAGAAAAGGAATGTTCCACAGCCAGCGTCTCATATCGCAATAACCGCAGTAAAAAACCTTTGGAAAAACTCCAAATGGCACCACTATACACTAAAGTTTTGAATGATTAATCTATAGCTACCTTTCAAAATAATTGCAAGTCCTGCCATTGTGATGCTGTACTACCATTATAACCGTCAGCAAAATGTATAATGCCCTTACCTTAAGTGTACCTACACTACCCTACAGGTAAATAATCTAAAGCACCTTATACAATGTAAAAATAAGTTTTTCTAAAGATACTTATTGGATACAACTATAACAAATGGTATATTTTATATGCTATGAAAATTATTTATAAAAATTTTTAATGTAAGTTTATTGACAAGTCCTACATTATATTTTAAGATGAATGCTTATAATTAACTGATAGAAACTAGGTCCTAAATTATATATTGTACTTACCTTGTTCACATGAGGCTGATGACGTTGATCGACGAAACTGTTCCTGACCTAATAAAAATACCTATGACTACATGACTCCAAAATGGATAAATCCCTCAAGAAAATGGTCCCTCCATTCAACCTCAACCTACATAAAAGTATTTTGTATTTGATTAATTGCAAGTACGATTTTGAGTAAAAATACGAATGTTATTTGAAAATACCAAATACTTTTCTGTCACAATACAAAAAACAATAATGTATTTTGTATTTGAAACTACGATTTCCCCAAATCTCTCTTGGTAGATGGTCTTCTAGTTATGTACTCCTTATCGTTTTCAGGTCATTTAATTGGGCGAGATGGCTTCAAACACAGGAGGTGTCAAGGCTTTCTCCATACAGGGGAGGCTATGCCGTGAACGTGAAAGATTACATGGCACAGGAATGACTCCAGCTGAAAGAGCATGGCGAGCTCAATGGATAAAAGACCAACGTTTGGCACCTCACGAGCCTGTCCATGTTCCTGAAATACAGAATCATCTGGTCAATCCAATTCGTAGGTTCTATCGAGCCCCAATGGATAAATTTGAGAAACTGCTTGTTCCACATCTTGTGAGTTTTCTTAATTAGGTATCTAACGTATTTCTTATTCAATGTTTATTTATTCTATAAGTCGTTCAGGGGGGGGGGGGGGGGG
>JAEMON010000001.1:86499910-86510925 GCA_030264115.1 Lygus lineolaris | reverse complement strand
AGCCGTGGTCGTTCAGGTTGTAACATTCTATCACGAAAAAGGTTAATGAAACCAACATTTTAAGAAAATTATGTACAATTATAGCAATGCTTTATCAACTAAGTTATTACAATTATTTGCTTGAAAATGTTTTTTATTCCAGTTACATGTCTTATACTAGTATCATTTTTCGTGGATTTGTCGAAAACTTGTTCAAAACCCTCGTTTCAATCCAGTCCTGACTTTCTTTAACGAATTTCTGATGGAAAACATCATCAAACACAACCCAGTCAATCTGTCCTCTCCCATTGTACTTCTCAGCCAGGGTCTTTACCCTTCGAAGGGTACTGAAAGATCGTTCAACAGTAGCCGTAGTGGATGGGAAAGCGCTTAAAATGAGTAGTGCATGAAACCCCTCGTTGCAGGGGAAAAAAGTATTGGCCTCCTCCAAAAGTGCAGCCATTTCAATGTCCTTTAATTTGTCTCCTGCTAAATCCTTCTTTTTCCACAGATTATAACACAAATCTAATTCTGCAGGGATATCACCCTGATATCACTCCATGAAAGATTTATCATTTTTTCCCCAAAACTTTTGAAGTAATTTTTAGCATGTATGAAGGATGAAGATGGGATAAGGCACAAGCAGGTGTATTTTTGTGTGAGAATCTAACATTCAATGATAAAGTTAAAGAGTCCAGATAAGGAATGATCAACGACTGTCTCCAATATTCAATGCAGTCTCAGATGGCGGATTCCTCTACCAGTCACTAGGTGGCTCTAGATCAGTGTAAAGCGTTGCGAGACGTACGATAATTATCCTGTTTGTAAGTAGTATTATTTTTCTGTTTTCCTATAGAAAATAATTGAGTACGATTGTATGATAATTTTGGTCGACAATAAAATAACAATAAATTACCCTAATTTCATAAGTTTAAATAGTGTAAGTATTTTTTTGATTATTAAAGTATGTAGTTAATTGAAGGATTTTATAATTACAGCAAAAAATTTAATAACGATTTATTTGTTTGCTTCCCCCTGCCTCTCGCTAGGTACGCCCATGAACCATAAACATACCTAGTGTGATGTGCTACGTTTATTAATGGAGCAATGAGGAAATAATAATTATATCTATTGATGACACCAAAACAGCTTGTGTTGCAATAATCAGATCTTGGGCGTACAAAAATATTTTATTTCAATAAAATGGAAATTTTATTTTACTTAAAACACATAAGGCACATTTATTTGAACGACGAAACTATTGACATCATCATTAGGCACGACTCGAAGGGTTCCAAGTGATCTGCTGAAGTACTGTAAGTGTTGTAGGAAAATCCTCATCTGACGTTCTCACTATTGGCAAGGTTATACCCTGAAACATCATAGCAAAACGTATGGGAATCATTACCCTGACTTGCAGTGACGAATCACCAAATAACAGAAATACATTCATAAGCAGGGACATAGGTAATTTAAAAACACGAAATTGGAAGGGTCTTTGAAGTTCATCGGGAATACTAGCACCACCTCCCATTTTCCAAGGCTTTTTATTGTTGGTACATGTTTCGAAGGTACACCACTGTCTTCCTCAGCCTATAAGAAATTGATTTAAGTAAATGTAGTATACAGGTATATATATTTTGACATAGGCTTAGGAAAAAGGCAACTACCGTCAAACCATGTACCGACAATAAAAAGCTCTAACAGACTCTGCACTTTTTTCCACAGCAGCAAAAGGTTGAACCATACCAGCCACGCCAACCATTTTTTCCTAGGCAACGTGGATAATTGAGGTAATATTGGGCAATATTTGAGAAAATTCAATAAATACCCATATCTAGCAAAAACTAGGTAGGTGGTGTTAATATGTCTGAATAAGGCACCATTTTTCATCATTCAAAATTAATCAGGAGTGTCACTATTGAATTCAGAGTGAAAAATTACGTGGAAAACGATGCCTAACTTTTCCACTCATGGTCAGGTCATCAACACCCTGAAACACTTGATTACCTTGAAAAACCCACATTTTTTTGCATTCAAACGCAACGTTCCCCCTTAATCAGTTCACTAAGAGTAAAAATTATTATATCGTTGGAAAGCTTTGATCCTGAGAAAGTGTTTCCTGTCACGTGGCCAGGTGAATAGTATTAGTTTAGAAGCGAACGGATGCATGAAAGAAAATATGAGTTTTGGCAAATTCTCAAAATTTGAACTTTCGGCAAATTTTGAGCCTTGAAAATCAACTGTTGAAGATACTTAGTACGGTTTTCCTATAGGAAATTAACGTGCTTTCCAATTGTATATTTATTTTTTATTGTACACAGTTCCTACGTTATGAGAGTTATGGCTGTTAAGTGATGTAAGGTCGATGAAACAAAATCGAAAAATCTTGGAAGTGAAAAAACACACAAAAACGAGGAATTGGAGAAAAAACTCTAGGAGACACTTTTGTGGGAAATTACCCGTAGAATCGATTCCTAAAGTTTGTCCAAAGTAACTGTAGAAACCCTGTAGGTATTACGTAGTAGATTGGTGAATTGAATCCTTGGTTCACGTACCTCATGGAACTCGAAGCTAATGCACTGTCCTGCAAGCTCAGCACGAATATTGCTAGTAACATAATTTGAATTCATCAAGTCAGGTTGGATCTCAAACAACTGTTTATTGCTGGCTGCAAGTAAGTCGGTCCTCCAAAGAGAAAGCTTGCGGCTCTTTCCTTGAGCTGTGCAGTAGAACTTTTCGCCAGAGCATACACTAGTCCCAACTATAACACACCAGTGTGCTTTATGGCCATTGTGAAGACCTGGGCTATTATCTTTATCTTTGTCATAACTTGAAAATATTAAGGTAAACAATAATTTCACGACTACAAAAAAATAGTGAAGTAGCAAAAGTTATACATTTTATAACGCGAAGGTAAATTCGAGAATTACCATCCCAACCAAAATCTGGCGGTGTCCAGGGGCGGCTCTTCGGAATCTGATAAGGTGAGGCCAAGAACACGGAACAAATTAGAGAAATCGTTAGGGGAGGGGGTAAGATTAATGTGAAATACCTTCACCCTGTCCCAGCGTTCTTGGCAGGTCGTCCAGGTAAAAACCCTGCTGGTCCCCCGCCATGGAGCAGCAACGCAGGAAGCTCAACTGACCAGCTAAGGATTAACGAATTGTTCAACCGCAAATTATGACCCCCTTCAATGGACGAAATCCTATCAACTAAGTAGACTACAATTTCTGTTAATAAATTTGGATCCTCTATAAAATTTGCGACAAAATGAGACCAAACAACACAAAATTTGCCAATGCTTCGACTTTTTTATCAAACTTTTGTAGACTTAAAAAAAATCAGTGTTTTTTAAGGGAATGCCCTCGAAATTAACACGTTGAATGCGTAATGGCTCGATCGAGCAAGCTCGATATGCATTTGAGGGGCAGAGTGGCTCAATCGAGCCAGCTACTCAGAACGGACGCGCCCCCGTATTTTCCCGCCAGATTAGGATATCTCGTCCCTGATTGGTTCTGGAATATTTCTTAACCGTCTTAGTGATCTTAGCCACCGCTAGAACGCGTTCCATTCCTAAATTCCAACTTTCTTGCACCAGTAGACAACCCCGTTCTGCGGCTGTCGGCATGGAGGATCGGGAGAGAAAAAATGGGGTGCCGCCCCTGGGGATGACCCATGAAAGAGGGATCCGCATTGAACGTGTTAACCAGTGAGAAATGCCTATTAACCTTATACTAACTTTTACTACTTAACTTTCCCCAACCAACTAAATAAATAACCATCAAGTAACTAATTCTAAGGTAATAATTTTGACTTGAATATACCTAATAGGTTTTTTCGAAAAATTATAGGAACATTGAACTTTTGCATAAATCCACCATTTTTGTCACACGATAATTAATTCATTTTTATTACAACCATTACCATTTTCTATCTCGTTTTGAGATTCATGAACTTTTGGGGCTGTGAAAACCACGATTCATACCAGCAGCCTTATACAGAGAGGCAGAATAATTCGTAGAGTTTTTTTTTCAAGAAAAAAGTCTTTTGGCAACAGTATGGGACTCAAATTTGAAGGGTAGTTGTTGTTAGCTGGTCCGTGACATCCGAAATACTGATTTTATCATGTTAAACCATTAATTTTATGTTAGAAAATTACAAAAAATTGGAACTACTGAAATACTACCGAAACACTGATTTTATCATGACAACCCATTAATTTTATGTTAGAAAATTACAAAAAATTGGAACAATAGGTATTGGATAGGTACTTGAAGGATTATTAGGTATTTCATGTAGGTACCTACCTAAAACATTTCAAATATTCTAAATAATGTTCCTAAATTCTCTGCCTTGAATTTTTAGCGGTAAACAATTCATATTATACTACCATGCACTTGCCCACCAGGAGCTGCGCACTCACCTGCAATGGAAGGCAAGAGTGCAAATAGGACTTCCTGCAGTAAAAATACGAAATTTTGCAGAAATAGTTGCTGGTTACGACTGAAAAAGTTAGAAGTTGATAAACAAAATAAATCCGTTTGATATCATATTCCACGTCAAAGTCAAACTTTGTAAAAAGTACCGCGCATTTGCCCTACCTCACCTTATTTCATGGCTACAAATTTTTTAAATAATTGATGTTTGGTAAATGGGATCGTATATGCAGTCTGTATTAATTTAATTAAATTACCTTTAAACCATGTCGTGTTTGTACTTGTTCTTTTCAAAAATTTCCCTCTGAATTTGAATTTTATTGAAATAATGAACAATTCCTTAGGTAATTCCTAACAAAGTGGAATAATCATAGAGGTGACGAAACACAGTTCCCGAGGAGTTGACTTAGGGGGTGAGAAGAACATCAAACAGCATATTGTTGGCGGACTGATGGTCCGACTCAGGTATTCAGACTGCTAAGAACACTGGGGCAAGGTACGTACTGTTAGATAGGCCAGTGGAGATTGCTATCGAGTAGGTACCTATGATGTGGGACAGTCCACAGTAGCAGAGGGGGGTATAAAACGCCATTTTGAACACATAGTAGGATGAAATTGTCACCCCAGTATCCATGGTTTTTTTGAACACCAGCCCCTCTACTTCCTTCTGGACCAATGGCAATGTCTACCTAATATGAATCATACGAATAATATAATAATAATACGAATCCCAGGTCAGTCTTCGAAACTACAATAAGGAGCTGGTTTTCAAGTAGGTAGTTATACTTCTTATAACAAAAGATCATTTTGAGGTAAGATCCTTGTTCTGACTTTGTAGTTACATTTAAGGCACTGAAACTTTGGTCAGGAAACAACCAATGAGTTTCAAGACATAATGATAGGTCAATCCTGAAGAAGGGCTCCGTTGCAGTCCAGAAACACTGATTGTAAAATTAGAGTTGGAAATAGGCAGAGTAAAAAGGGGAAAAGTGTTCAACGCTAAAATGGTTATAGGAGGGGTAGTTATCCCTTTTTAACCCATTCCCGACAGAGGGCGTATATATACGTCCTCCCAGAGGTGCACCAAAACGCCTAAGGGCGTATATTATATACACCCTCGATCAAGTGCACCGTAACGCCCGAGGGCGTATAAATATACGCTCTTGAGGTTTTGCCGTTCTAACAACTCCTGCGCCATCAAGTGACATCTGGTATAACTGATATCGAACTTATAACTAACCTAATATATTATACTCGTAGAATGCGTTGAAAGTCAGGTCCAGGGGTTTGGGGAGCCCGAGCTAGCCTAGCCCGGCGGTGGGTTGTGGGAGCCTAACTGGGCCAGTCCCGAAAGGGTCACGACGTCCCTCACTAGTGAGTGGTCGCCTATTGTTTTCAATCTGGGTCGGATGAGGACAACACTCAACTGAGAAAAAAAGAACCACGTAAAATCCGTTTCAGACCACCCTGAGTCCAAATCTGTGTAAAAACCATAGGTGAATGTGTTGACTAGGTGGTGTGTAACAAAATCGTATGTGTATGAGTGTCTTTGTATGTGTATGTGAATCGCCGGATTTTCGAAATTTGCAATTGGAGGGGGAGATGATGCCGGGGAAACGTGTTTATTGGCAAAATTTGCTTGCTTTTTTTCTGTTCGACTAAGGGTCTAGTTGTGCACTACAACACCAGAATTTCGAAATTTGCATTTATAGGGGGGAGGGGGAATTGAAGCAGTAAAAATATATCCTCATTTTAACTGAATCTTGTGTGCGCTCTCCAGCCCCTTAAGGGCTCTAGTGAGATTCTGTGATATGAGATGGCGCTGCAATCGCCTCAAAAGTAAATCCATTCCCAAGTTTTCAAATTTTGATCAATTTCAAATTTTCAAATTTATTTGTGCTTGTTTCAGCAAATTGAATGATTCCATAATTTGGAAAGAATTATTTTGTAATTTTTTTTTTTTTTAGAAAGTTTACGATTAGGATTAAAATTTAATCCCTTAAAATAATTTTTTTCACTGAAACACGTCCGTCATCCATAGGTACTTATGTGCTCTATTGTTCAACACCACCACCGTAAATAAATGTGTAATCTTAAGGGCCTAAGATGTAATTCCCTGGTACAAGTACGACGCTCTGGGGTGGAGTTGAGGCACAGTGAAAGAAACAGGCGGGTGGGTCAGGGAGTGCGGGTGACTTGGACGGGGGGGGAGTCATGAGGGGATTAGCTCTTGTACGTAAGGATGCCAGACTGCATGCTCCTGCCGAAAAGCAGGTATAGAATGCTCGGCGATATGTGCCAACTGTAGAGGACACACTTGCACTAATAGCCTGTGTGAGGAAGATATTTTGCTTTCCGACATTGTTCAACATAACAAGGAAGTTGAGGTCGAAGAAGATTTCTATATTGATACCTCCCAAGATGAAGACCTGGAAGGCATTGAAGAAATTACACCTGGACCATCCTCTACCAAGCGAAGAAAAACAAATTTGTAAATAAATTGATGTAAATATTATTTAAATAAATTTATTTAACTACAATTGCCTATTAATTAAAACGAATTCCTTATAAAATGGCTTCTGTGTTTTGTCAAACCCTTCTCCATCATTTTTATGATCAACGGGTCCCTACCTATTAAAATATGAATGCGTGATTGTTTTTAGATTCTTTTAGCACAATAATACAAATAAATTGCATCAAAATTCTATTTCCTGGCCTGAAATGAAAGATTTTGAGGTCAGAAGTCACGAAACTACAAAACAACCACATAGCGGAAAATCAGCACTGTGACTATTTTTAGTTTTTGGCGTGTAGGCGTAGGATTAAGCTAATTTATTTTTAAAAATACGACATTTTTCATTTGGGATAACAGTTTTTGAGATGCAGGCGTCTGGAACTGAGCTTAACACACTTTTCTGCCAAAATGGAAAATTTTGCCTATTTTCTACAGCCAATTCTGACCAAACCGTTGGATCAAATTTGATGTTTTAGGAATTCATTCGACGCAGAATTAAATGTTCGGCTCGATTCAGAAATTGTCGCAAAACATGAATTACTCTTATTTAGGATGCCCAAAGTGAATTAAAATCATTTCCAGCTTTGTCTGAATTAATTTGAGGCAAAAGTCCAATTTGACTGGACAACTAATGATCTCCCCCTTACGTTCTTGAAAAGCCATTAAAAAAAAGTCAAATCGTAACCCGTATAGGGGGTCCTTGAAATTATAGCGTTTTTTTTCAGAGGTCTGTGAAAGTTTTTTGTTGGAATACTCCGGCCCCAGACAACCGTCTAGGAATACCCCCCCCCCATGAATTCCATAGCCCTTGGACCTTAGTAGCGTGTGCGCATGCCTAAACGTGAATTCCCTGAAACAACTGTTTCTCAGTTCCTAATGGACCAATATCTTCCAAATTCGGAGGGTAGTAGGGGGCTAACAATTACCTACGAATACCGTCACGGTTGGATCAGTCATACCCACTGCGCTTGCGCAAACTTGAACTTTGTTTTCTTATTTATAACTCCGGAACTACTCTACCAATTTCGGTGAAATTTACAGGGATTGTGCAGGTTAGCCTTTAGACGGTCCCCTATTAATTTCATAGACCATTTCGCTCAAAATTGGAGGGCATTTGGGGTGAAAAAAGTATTGATTAAAGAAGTTAGGGAATTTAGGTTGATACAGGGTGTTGTCCTAATAGGTAATTGAGGTATTGAGGTCGATGGTGGTGTTATGTTTTTCGAGTATTATCGGTTGGACGGATTTTAATGCAGGTTTTTTAAAAACTAATTTCTCAGTAGGTATCGCTTAGAGATTGTTTATGGCTATTCGTTTCACCTCCTGAATTCCTCCTTATTCGTCAAATCGGTCATCACTTGCCGTTTGGGTTAATTTGTCTATGTTGTGAAGTGGAATTTACGTTGTTAGCATGCTGTTAACGTCGTTAACAACGTCCAGCATTTTATTTGATGGAGAATCTACGCGGCTGAGTTTCATAAACTGAATGCTATCACCGCCCAAAGAGCTAGAAAATTAGAATGATTATGTTTATGTTGTTTAATGCAAGTAAATATAATTTATTACGAAAAGGATACGGTACAAGAAAAATGTTGTGGCTTAAGAGAAGATCCCATACACTATCCGGGCAGCAGCTCAGCATACCATGCTGGTGGAGTCTAACATCACAATATTCGCCAAGTACTTCTTCTGCTAAGAGAGACATATTTAGAGCACTGAACATTTCTCCTTGTTTGGTGAAACCTTTAGCCTGGGCAATATGAAGAAGTTTGTTCACAGTTGTGGGGCGAACGAGATTCGCAACCAATGAAAGTGCCAACAAACCGCATCTGCAAAAATTAGAAATCCATGAGGTAGGTAGGCTGGCATAAAAGTTAACGTACAGAATCGAACATGAAAACCAATAATTAGCAATACTATAATTTTCACATTTATGTTTCACACCACTGGCGGAACCCCCCTAAAGGGGACTGTCACGGGACTAACTCACACAATCCATAAAAATCTCATCAAAATCGGACCATAACTTCATATTACAGTTTAGCCTGGGACAAGGAATAGACCACAGACAGACATGGAACAAAAATAGTTCAAAAACCTCTGAAACGAAAAAAAGTGGAAATTTATTAATTTTTTTCTTGCACAAATACATAGCTTTCTACCTTTGTTAGTGAGGAAGCAGAAGGTTGTTTTTCTTGGCGGAGGGCCCCAGGCCGGAAGAGGTCAAAGCTTAACCTTCCGGTGGGCGTGCCTTTGAAATTCACACAAGCCTGAGTGCTGCCTATGGAAAACTGGCTTTACCACTCATGTAGCAACCCTGTATTTGAGTTTGAGCAGTTAAAATCATCTGCGGTAACTCTCTTTATCGATCTGAATTATATATTTGGTTCTTGAGCATATTACAGCCTATCAATATCATTTATTTGCAATGGTAAACTAGAAATTGTTCCTCAATAAACTTTAAAAAGATCAAACGTAAGTGAGTAAAACAAAACTTATATTTCTTCTACGTTGGTAACGAATTATTTCAATACAGCCAATTTCACAAGATCAAAAATCAAACGTATGATAAAATAAAACTAGAATCTGTCAGCCAAAATATTAGGTAGCTTCTCAAAATGCACTACTCTGCTAAAGTTAAAACTGTTGATCTACCTATCTATCTATTTCTACTAAATAATTCATGATGAAAACCTTGTTCGAAAACCTTATACAGAGCCAAAGCCTCTCGTAAAACAATAACCCTCACCAATATTCTAAAAATAAAATTACTTACATGAGTGGGCACGTGCAGCATGGAATGCTGCCAAAGTAGACTTTTCCACGTTCTAATTGAGTGGTGACTACGGCAAGGACGGAAAACCACATCTGGTGCGTGGATTATGTTACTAGTATAGCCAATTGCAGGTACTGAATGTCCCTAGCCGATTAAAAAAACTCTACTACCACTTTTCACATAAACATTAACAAGACAGCACTAAGTGCTGCGGCGCTCCCACCGGAAGGTTAACTGTTTGATGCAGATTATCTCTTGGCGTTTGAATTAAGAGTTCTATGAATTTCGTTGATTTTAAAAATACCATGTTTAGCCTGGTAAATTTCGCCCCAAGACCACAAGGGAGTAAATCAGGAGTTTTTTATTTTTATTTTTTTTTTAATAGGGGCCCTCATTTTAGGGGGGGTTAAAGAGTTTATAGGTCCATTTTGGAGTAATACACAACACAACATGTTTTACAAAAGTTGGAAAAATAAGATGTTTTTTGACATCTGTAACAATTGGCCTGCTGGATGAACCTCTGGAAACGAGGACAACATTTTTTTTTTTTAACGCTCCCTCAAAATTTGATGTTGTATGTCTCAAGGTACGTAGAATCCACAAATCGATATAAAAAAATCCGTCCACCCACCGTACGCGGCACTTTCCTCAATCAATTTCAAATAGATCACAATTTGTAGCGTCGAATGGTACCTCACAGAGCATTTTAGGACCAACCGTTCATTCCCTGTAAGGAATTACGGGTTGAACGAAAAAAAGAACAGAAACACGAGTGTGAATCGCAAATCCTCTGAGTAGGCCAAATTTCCGTCCAAAGATCAGCTGATCAAATAGAACTTTTTGTTTTCACTGAACCAAGTTTCTTGTTTACTTTCATAAGCTTCTTTAGTTACTGAATCACGTTATGAAAGACCTACAAATCTCGGATAATAATAATTACAGGTAGGTAGGTTGGTACTCATTGTACTCGTAGAATTGAGAACCTCGTGATGTAATACGGTTGGTAGGTACTTGTTATATAAGCAATTAAGATCTTTCAGATGGGTGATCTATATACAAAATAATAAAACGTTGTGTAATAATTTGTAGCGTTTTTCTACCTCTGTTGATCGGGCTATGACTCCTCCATCTTGTGCTAACTCCAAAATCTCGCCCAAATAATATTCCCCAACTCCTGAAAATTCGATCCTTCATTTCCATAAGGTTCCTATACCTACATTTTTTTGGAAGGTGAAAACGTAGGAACGTTTTTTTGTATCTCTGGTTTAAAAAACGCTGCAAATTATTACAAAACGGTTTATTATTT
>JAEMON010000001.1:86471981-86488226 GCA_030264115.1 Lygus lineolaris | reverse complement strand
CGCTCACCAACTCATGCTGCATGAATGGAACTTTTTGAAAAATAAAACATCAACGTTCTCAAAACATTGATGAATTGTTAAACATCACTGTTTGTAACGTTGAATATGTTTGGTAATGTCCTTGAAAATAAATCTATGGTAATGGTACATCATTGTAATGAGCCTCAGTTCGCTATCGGCTGTTCGTAGTGTAGTGATTAGCGCTTCCGATTGAAAACCTCTGGCATCTGCAGAATTCCTTCGTGGGTTGGAGATCGATCCCCAACGCGAGCAGCTTAATTTTTAAAACCACGACATCATTACCCAGTCGTAATTATTCATCATCTTTAGATTTGTCAAGGCATTCAGCCCAATTTCGCTGTTTGGTATGTGATTACTTTACAGCTCTATGGCAAATAAAATCGAAACATTGATCTATCGATGTTTTGAAACATGGGCAGCCAACCGTCGATGACACAAATACATCGACACAAAGACGGTGATGAGAAAACATCGATGTATTCTCAAAAAACATTGATATTTTCAAAACATTGATGTATCGTTGCTATCCCTGATTGTAATACCTACAAAAAGCTGAATAAAACATCATTTTAAAAAACAGAACAGTTGGCAGACTCATTTACAAAACCACTTGTGAAAGAAAAAAAGCGTTGAAGTTTTTGTGAGCAGCTTGGAGTGACATACCAGCCGCAATAAGTAGGGATGTTGTGGTTGTTAGCTACTCTAGTATGACTTCAGGTGTTACAACCACACAAGGTCATGTGTCATATTCAAGAAAATTCACCCAATCTTGTTTCTTCCCATTATCTTGTGAATACAACTTTGCCATCATCGAAGCATTGAGATAAGAGTAGGATAAAGGGAGTACAGAAGGATGCCCCTGGCCTGACTACAGAAAATGGCCAGAATGAGTGACACATCATGCCAACGCATGGAAGATAGAGTCTTCTTCTACCCTAGTGAAACTTCTTTGAATGAAGCAGTACGTAGTCGCCTTCATTGGCTCACGCTTTGCATCTTGGGTACAATAGCTCGGCCGCTTCGATAGTATCCGCTTCTTACTGCCCTGTACTTGGGAAAAATTGGAAATTGTGATTGAGACGACCTTAACTTCAACAGCTGATTCTCAATTCGTGGTAAAACGGAAAATTTGTTGTGAAGTTGGTTGCTTGCAACGCAACTCTCAGGGACTGGCGCCCTCCATTTTGAATGTGTTTTCAATCTTTTTCTTTGTACTTTCAACTCGTATTGCTAAGTTATCCATTTTGATTTTCACTTGTTCTTTTCAAAACTAAACTTAGTTTTCAGTTAGGAAGTATAATGTAAATGTTTGTAAATAGTTCGTTTACTTACTGAAATGAGTGGAATCAGACAAGGGAAAACTTTTCTCAGTGTGCCACCAATAAAATTGGAAAACTTTATAAAACAGCGAAATGTTGAGCTGATAACAACAGATAACTAGTTCCAAACCCTCCAGAAGAATGCGCTCCACTCAGATACAATCAAAGCAGCTGAGCTATAGTAGGGGTACCTATGCACTTTCTAGGTGAGCCCCGCCTTCTGTACTCTTTTTATCTCGATAGGTCTAAGGCTTCGGGCCTGATATTGATCGTCACCCACCACCAGCCAGGGGCCAGGTTCGACTCGCTACTGAGAAACGAAATTTTCTCTGGGAGAGGTTGAAGAGTTGAATAATTGGATTGTTGACTGGTAAATATTGACTGAGAAGCGGCAAGGTTCCTCAACGACTTCAATATTTATTTTTTTTATTCACAAAATTTCCCTAAACGTCATCTTTTTTCATTCATACAAATATGTAGGTACTCTGCTTAACTATTTTAGACTCTATGGAGAACTTAGGGTAAAATGAATAGAGCCACCATCTTTCTAATTGATTCTTCTGGGCGAAATACGTGACTTTGCAATCTCCAACGAAATTCAATGGGACCAAGGTCTTAAAACAGAACTGTCCCGTAACTTACAGTTAAGGTGCATAAAAGCTACACATGAAGGGTGTAACTATGTAACCTACACGCATCGCTCTCATTACTTTGAAAGACAGAATGAGGGGGGGGGGGGGGACAAGAAGAGATCCCAGCTAAAAATTATAAAACCAACTATATTTATTGTACATCCATTGCACAGCTGAAAAAGCGAGTACAATGCAGTAGGTAGGTACTAGAAAACAATATTTACAGAACTTTCAATTTTAGTAAATAGTTTAGATGACAGTGTAAAAAGCCCACTTATTAGCCATAAGGCCCCTTAATTTATTAAAAGATATTTACATGATTCACAATCCTTACTTTCCTAAACATCAACTCACTTCAGTGAAATAGAAAAAATAAAATATTGAAATAATTAACACCTATGCCAAAGTTGTTAGATACATAACAGACAGAAAAAAAGGAATTGAGCTTGACAATATTCATCTTCTGAACATGAATTAGACAGATAAAAGTACCTACCAGACATATTGCCAGCATGGGGAAAATGTGACAGTATACTATCCGTCCATTTCAAAGTGGCAGTGTTCTCTGTTTTTTACCCTACTGGCCTCGAGTCTCCTAGAAAGCTCGGCTGTCTCGATGACTACTTACAGGGAAGGGTGGGTAGGTGATGGGAATGCGAGTAAATGCACTCGAATGTGGCAAGCCTGCCACAACCAGCAGAAGGTAGATTATCTAACTTTGTCAGTTCTTGAAGATGAGGTTGAACGAATAGTTACTGACACACATCACCCAATTGGTTGTTTACAAGAAAGTACAGAAATAATAGGATTTCTTTAGTCAGCCATACAAATATAGATTAATGTCTATGTTCTTAAGGGAACTATAAGGGGTTGATTGGATGATTAAACACGTGGATAATTACTACCAAGATTAATGCAGGTAGTTTCATTATTGTTACCACTATCCCGATCTCAATGAGAAATGACCAGCCTGAATTAAGACAGAAATAGTGTCTGTGCAATTTGTGAATTTTCAACGCAAGGACAAAATTTAAATAATATTGAAATAATCCACGTAATCATTGTATCAGGAAAAGATCATTTCACTTGCATATTGGTAGTGTGCAGAATATATCCAAACGTTTAAGAAGGTCGCTAATCGTAATGGTGGGAACATTTCAAGAGCCATGGGAAAAAAAGGGGCTAAAAAACAAATTTCTTATTTTAAGAAATCAGATTTGAACGTTTGAAACGCCACGTAAAACGATAAGATAGGACTGCAGCACATACAATTAAGTAAGCAGCAAACGATTAAGTAAGAGTGTACTAAATCGCTTTGTATGCGCCGCAGTCCTATCTTATCATTTTAGGTGATGTTTAAAAGGTTCAAATCCGCTTTTCTCGAATTGGTTGTTGGCCCCTTTCTCCCTAGGCTCTTCATTTACAAATTTCAACCAAGAAATAGATTATGTTATCGACAGGGAAAGAGTCTCGAAACCAAAATCCAATTAGCCGGGAATGTCCTCCTATTCCATAGGCAACAACATAAATCATTTGCTATATGGTTTAATTATTACATTGGTATTTATTACTTCAAATTGGAGTTAAATTTTTCGTTCTGGTGCTCAGAATTTCAAAATTTGTTGATGACCGGAGTGTAATGTTTACACCCTAAGATTACCTTCGAGTCCTGAAGAAGATAATAAATTCATCGAAAGCTCGGCGAAGAAGGTGAAGATTTTAGTGGACCCCATTCCCAATCAAAATTGACAAATATTTCTATGTTGGGTCGATCTCCATACCTGCGGTGCTCAGAATGAGCGAACATAGGTACACTTTGATTTTCTGTGATTAATGAAATAATCTCCAAAAAATTGAGTTCCATATCATTAAATTTTAAAGATGAGAACCCCTCGAATTGATATATTACACCTCCAAAAACTCTAGGAAATTCACACGCCAAATGCAAATAAACGTTTCAAATTACAGAACAGAATTTCTAGTTCAAACCAATCGCTAATCAAAAAAGAGAAAGAAGTTAAGTTTTAAAGTAGGTAGTTATTTCAATACATAAACAAGTACATTAATATCGCGATTATTTATCATACCTTGAACGTTCCATTATTTAGGGCAACATGTCTCTCAGTATATCTTTGACACTAGGAGACAACGTACTTGGGAAAACGATATCAAATGTAACTATTAAATCACCTTTTCGAGAGGGATCTTTCGGAATAGGGAGTCCATGACCTTGAATTCTCTTGACAGTAGATGGTTTAATTATTTCCTTGGCAAATGTTAATGGGATAGTTTCTCCAGTAAGCGTTGGGATATCCATGACACAGCCACATAATGCCTGAAAAATAAAACACATCATTTTATTATGTTGCTAGTCTGTGAACATGTGTGTGGTGGACTTCTGGTCTAAAGCAGAGTTGGGCAAACGCCATTCTGGAACTAATTTTGTTTTTGGATATAAATAAGGCTGTAACCATTTAACACACAAGTTATACTAAACAGTTGAAACTGCCTGAGTCTCTAAAATTTGATAGAACCAACGGATTTGATTACATGTGTAATTAGTGAATAACTAACTAGAAACTAATTTAGTGATGGCCTTGAAACTAATTTTCTGGTTTTATTAATTAATTTCTAGTTAGATATTCACTCCAATTACACATGTCATTAATTCCCGTTGGTTTTATTGCATTCTAGAGTCATGCGGTTTCAACCATATAGTATAACATCGGTGTTGAGTGGTTACGGCCTTATCAACAAAAACAAATTTAGTTTCAAAATGCGTTTGCCGCACTCTGGTCTAGAGTAATCCATTGATTACTTGGCTCAGACGTGTTACAACACAGAAATACTCAGTAGTCCACTGCTGAGACAAAAATTGTTCAAGGTGCCCTACCTCAACCCATCGAAATAAAAATTATTTTAATTCAACGCCTCAACACAATGGTCGGAATATCATCGCAGCTGGACAGTAACTACCATGATCATGGAATTTTGAGGAATTTTAGAGCCATCTTTCGTGAGATATGATCGTTTGGTGGTTTTTACAAGTTGCCAATGCTGCACCAATAATTGAGATGAGGAGACGGCTGGACAAAGGCCCCTATTACCACAAAGAGTGGTTTTGAAATGTATGTACATCAGTTACCAAAAAAGCTACCCCCGTATTTTTTCTATGAACTGATGAGAAAAGCCGAGAGTTGCGCTTGAAACGATAGCGAGTAGGGATACAAAAAGAAGCAAAACGAGTAGAAATTGGCAATGAGACAATTTGGTGCATCCCGTTACCACAACGCCGAGACAAAAGACAGCTTGCTCAAAATGGACTGAGCCACTCATTTGCCTCGCTCACTGCATCGGCTAAAGGACTCATCCACTCACCAAAAGACTCACCCTAGTGTAGGTACACGAATCCGGATGGATTACGTTCAAGGAGCCAGCCCAATAAAGGGATGCACAATGAGTTATGATGAGGGTGAATGTGGAGTGAAGTGCAATGACATCAAAGGGGACCCAGAATTTGAAAAACAATAGAAAAAAAACTACTTTTCATAGGACAGTGCATTGGTGTCAAAATTCTCAGGAATCTACTTTTCAGTATCCCTCAATTTGATAGGTACTGTTTATCCCATAATACCCTACAGTTTTCGTTACAAGCTACCCCATTCACTATATTGAACCTACCTAAATGAATGGGATCAATGTTGACCAATGATCCTTTGAAAATTCGCTCATCAACTCATGCTACATGATAGGAACTTTTTACACTTCATGGCGCACATTTACCACTCGTTTCTCCCTCGATCATTTCATATGTAGGTACCTTTATGCGATATGTTGGCAGTAGTTGGAACTGATATTGAAATTACCGATGTTGATAAGAAGTCTGTTCCAATTAATGGCACTACTGGAATATTAGAATATTTTAGCTGGCCAGAACTGAACAACAAATTGTCAACAACAGTGTGCGCAGAGGGTCTGCGCAGCTAAAATATTTGAATATTACCTGCTGCTAAAATGTGTCCTTCGGATTTCTAGGTGGGGTTGAGTAGGGCGCATAATATTTGGGTCTTTTGGAGAAGGAAGGTTAATGTGCAGATTCAGATAAATACCAGGCTATTCTAATTATGCTCAAACAGAGCACCTCCTGTGACAGAAAATACTAGCAGTTTAAGCACAATAGAAAACTAGAACAACATACATAAGAGACCTACTTAACTAAAACTATCAGATGAACTATATTAGGCAATGAACTTAAGTTGATTGCATTTTTTTCTTCTGAAAGGTCCTGAAGGCTTAAAAGAACAGTGACTTGTCTAACGGTTTAAAAGAACAGTGAGACCAACCGATCACCACCACGAAAAAGCTCAAAAACTCTTCAAGCATATTAAGTTTTTATAATTTTATTTGATGTCATTTATTCAACGTTAGGTAGACTACTGATGCACTCAGACTACTGTAGACTACTGTGCCCTTAGGACAGCGCAATCATGGCATTCTCTAGCAGTTTAGTTTTCTGAACCAACCTTATGTGTGATGTCAAAAAGGGTTTCATTATAATACGTAGGTAGTAAGTTGATGCCAGGCATAAATAATTTTCAATTTGAACTACGTAGTAACAACGTTTCTATCTTGTATCAAAGCTTTTGTACATCAACACCTTTGACAGAAACACAACAACAAACAACATTAGGCTCAAGAGCTTACCTGTTTCAGAGTGATATTGGCTTTGTATCGAATATCACTTCCATCTCTCTTGAAAACTGGGTGAGGTTTGTCCCGAATAATGAAGACAATATCAGCAGGTATTTTGTTCCTTCCCTGATCTCCTTCCTTCTGAAAAGTGATTTTTGTACCAGATTTCCAACCTGGTTTAACATTGATAGTTAGAAGTTTGTCTTCCTTGTTCGAAGTGCCATCTGGTTGTAATACTTTCCGAGATATTTTCATTTTTTTCACACATCCTTTCAGAATGTCTTCGAGGGTCACATACAGGTCATGTTCAATCGGATTATCTTGCATCTTGTCCTTGTTTCGAGAGCCATTAAAATTGAAGGATTGTGATCTGAATGCACCACCGGGCCCCCTGGATGGGCCCATGAAAGAAGTGAAAGGATCGTTGGTGTCCATCAAGTCATCATCATCAAGGAACATACGATTACCACCAGAAGGTTCTCCAAAATTGAAGAATCCTTGGAATGGACTCGAAGTACCGAAGAACTGAGCAAAAGTTGCTCTGGGATCGTTATGGAACTCGTAGTAGGTTGCCCCTGGTCCATGAGCTGAAGGGCCACCTCTCCCGCCAGCAGACCCTTTCAACCCTTCTTCGCCAAACTTATCGTAGACTTCACGTTTTTTTGCATCACTGAGCACTTCATATGCTTCAGCAACTTCCTTGAACTTTTCTTCAGCCCCAGGAGTTTTATTCTTGTCGGGGTGATACTTCAGTGCAAGAGTTCTGTAAGCTTTCTTGATCTGCTCCGTAGTAGCATGTTTCGTAATGCCCAGGGTTTTGTAATAATCCTTCCCCATCGTCATAAGCTGAAACAAAGAAAAGCCTTAGCTTCAGTAAACCTTAATACTACTTTCAAACCACAAGTACCTACATGCATATAATTTAATGTCATATGAATTTATTGTCCCAACAGTAGGTAATAATTTGAAGTCGCTCTCGACACCGATGAGAAAAGTTAAGGAGACTGGCAAACAAAGTGAAAGGTACCCAAGCAGGCAGAGGTGCGAGTGAAAGGGAACTTACTGGCTGGAAATCCTACTGGGCTACTGTCAGAGAAAAGTAAATGGAGTAGCGATGAATTATCAATCATGTGACAGACAATTGAAAGGGGCTGTCGATGACTTGGATGTTTTCAACATGCTCCCATTGCCCAACTTTTCCACACAACAATGTCCTTTTTTCTTTCCAAGTTTTCCCAATAGGTGGTCCCAGCCTGTAGGTAGTATTGACTAGGCGTACCAGCCCAGGATTCGGCAACAAAACGCCTATTCACTTGGGGCAGCAACATGGAGTAGTGGCCAGGATGTAGGGTTTTTTGCTCTTTGGTTCAGTATTGTGACGTCATCTGCATACCTAGTATAAACTATGTAGGCTAATTTTTATAAAATATTCGTAAATTAACGATCTATTTGGGAAATGTTGAATTTGGAGCAACATTTTTTATCACTTCCCAAAAGTCAACACAATGTTTCCGCTACCTTGGTAGTGTTGGAAGCAATAGCTTGCTGTATGAACACCAAAGCAGGGAATAGAATAATCAAGAGGGACGGAGGCTATAACCAACACTATCTACTGACAGAAGTTGCTCAAATATAAATGAACTCATCTGCAATGCTTTCAGCAGATTTTACCAAAAATAGAAAAGAACAAACCTTTTCCTACACTTGGGGAAAACGTCTGCCAAGTTGGGTGGGCAGTACTGTCCTGCTTTGTTTGGATGGCAGGAGCTACCAAAAGTGGGGGGAAATGGGTCTCAGGGCCAGCTGCTACCTTTTTGGAACTAGTTTGACTTTTCATTCTGCACTCTCGTCTGGTTTAAGCCAAAAGCAGTATTAAAAGGCTAGTAGTGATCTGTTCTCTGGTCAGGAGGTGGGGATGCATTACCAAAGTGTCCTGCCATCCAAACGTGGCACAACAGTTTAGCTTCCTCACTTTTGTAACATGGGCGTATACAGAGTGTTCACCTTTAAGGTGGGGAAACCTTCTAGGAATCGATTCTACAACAAACTAATTTCCAACAAAAAGTGTCTCCTAGAGTTTTTTCAACCCCTTATTTCTTGAGTTTTTCAATTATAAGATTTTTTTCGTGTTTTCAACTTTACGGCCATAATCTCCTTAGTTTATTGTTTGAAATCAAAAATAATGACACTGTTAGGAAAGAGCGTTGGATTCCCTATTTCCCTAGTGCATTATAAAAACATTTACATAGATTCAGTGGGCGAGAAATTGGACCAAAATGAGAGTTTTCTCAAATTTTAAAAATCACTATTTTTTCAAATGGCTCGATGTCTCCGATAAAATAGGCAAATTCACGAGCACGTTACAGCAAAAACTTCCTTACAATCTCAGGTTTTCAATGCTGTGGTTATTTTTTATTTTACCGTAGGAATTATGGGAGAAAATCAAGTTTGAATGCAAAAAAAGTCGGGGTTTTCAAGGAAATCGAGTATTAGGGTGTTTACAACTTGACTGAATGGCTAGACAAGTTTGGTATCGTTTTCGACGTATTTCTTCAAACGTTCACATTTCTCTTCGTCAATAAAAAAAAAATAGGGAGACCACATAATTATGAAATAACCCCACTTTGGCCATTTTGAATCGATTCAATAAAAATTGTATAAAAAAAATCATGTTCAGACCCCATTGTAACCAATTCATAATAACTTTAACTCTTCCCACACCCAATTCGAACGTAGTGTCAAATGGAACTTCTCGTAGCGTTCGAACGGTAAGTACCAGATAGGTAGTTTCTGAAAGTTCAGCTGTTCACATTCTATTCATCAGGATAGATTGTTGACTTGGTAGGTATTTAATTAATTTGGTATAAAAATTACCACGATAATTATTACTAAGGTAATTTTGATACCAAATTAATATGACGTTTTCAATACCAAGTTTTAACGATAGATCCAGATGTATAGAATGTGAGCTGCTGAACTCTCAGAAAACTATCTGGTAGGTAGTGTAGGAATCGTCGTGTAAAGTTCCATTTGACGGATAACACTAAGTTCGAATTGGCTGGGAAAAGTAGTGAAATTACACGAACCTCCCCTGATTACGAATGTGCTAACTCACTCAACGTCGCAAAGGAAAGCTTCGATCATGACTAAAGAGGACGTCCACGGTTTTTCAACATAGCCGTCGAATTCGTTCGGAAGTAGCTGATCATTTTGAAAAAGAAGGACGTAAATAGTTCCAGCCGTTTGGCTTTGCATAAGAAACAAACATACAGACAAACTTTGAATTTTATAAATAAGCATTTTCGGTTTATTATTTCCAATAATGAACTTTTTTTTTTACATGGGTAGGTAGGTATATGGTGATCGGTGAGGTTTTGGCAACCAACCACGAGCGAAGTGAGTACATCTACATGAATGTGTGCCCGTGCTAAGAAACATACAAACTTAGAGTTTTATGTTTTATGTTACCACTTTGAGGTTGAATTAGTTCTGATATTTCATTAGACGGATACAAAATTGAACAATAGTCATATTTTTACAGAAAACCTTTATTATTAAAGTGATGACCAACTGCTAAATTACGGGAGGGTTGATGAAGTAAAAATGACCAAGTGCATTTGATACTAACCTGTGGTGAGGGACCCTGATACAATTTCATTTCTTTGAAGATTGAAAAGTCTCCCGCCATTAATTTAACTTTCTCTGTGTTTCTAGAACGTTCTAAAATTTATTATATCCATGAAAAATGAAAAATAACTTAGTTTTCCCAATAAAGTCTCTGATTTTACAAAAATGACCAACTGATAAAACACGGGGGAGTCGAAGAGGAAAAACTGATCAAGTGCTTATGAGCGACCTCTACGCTAGAAAATGGTCCATTTTAATTACGAATGGAGACAATATCAACATTGACTACTTTTCTTCGAATGGGAGTAACAAAATGATGACAAAAAAATACTTTGAATAGGAAATTTTTTTGTTTTCATAGAAAGTCCATCTGCTGAATTTATTCCATCGTTCTTCAGGTAAAACTGACCAACTGTTATTTTTAACGAAAATCGTGCTTTTCCAAAGGAAAGCGTTTTTATTATTGATACGATGAAAATGGAGTGTCCTCTACCCACAACGACCAAAAAGTTGAATCCTAAGTGGAGGAAACGGCCAAACCCAAAAACGTTGGGAGGTCATACCTACTAAAAATGAGCAAAATGTAGATGGTCACTTTTACCTTTAACGCGACGATATATTAAGTTCAAGATAGTAATTTACAAAAACGAAACACTTTTTCTTTCCTTTTTAAGCAATTTTTGACTCTATATTTTCGAAATTTGATCCCTTGGAGTACTCCACAAATGCTGGCCAACGAACTCATACTTTCTTTTAATATTATTGACATTTTGAAATTTTTTATCTCGATTTCAGGGTCAGATATCGTCTCTAGTTACACTCTCACACATAAATACTATATATATATCACGCGCGCGCGCGCGTGTGTGTGTTATATTTCAGGAATCGTATTAGAATGGTCTGAAACGGATTTTCATGAAGAAAATTTTCAAAAATTTGCATTACTAAAATTTTGAAGACAATGCAATAGCTTCATTTTTTCTCGAAGATTCGCTAATATTGCTATATGTGAGGTATCCGATGATTGGAAGGGAGCTAAAACTTTTGCCATAAAATTGATACAGATGACGTCACGTGTGATCTTCTCACCCGTTTTTCAGCCAACATAATAAACATTTGAGCTGAAAATGAGAACATACGGGATTTCAAGAGTGCAGAATCCGAATTTGAAGTGGAAAATGCAAAATGACGACACACCAGAATTCCCCATAGTCTAACGAAAACTACCCTCAAAATTTAAGCGAAATCTGTCCATTGGGTACTGAGAAATCGCTGTTTCAGGAAATTCACGTTTGCGCAAGCGAACGCACTCAATACTATTGGTTTGATGCCGACGAAATCATAGGAGACCGTCTAGGGTCTAACCTGCGTAGTCCCTGAAAATGTCACCGAAATCGCACTCATAACTTCATATAGTTTTGCCTGGGACAAGGAATAGACCAGACAGACACGGAACCAAAATTGAAATTGAAAGCTCTGAAACGTAAAAAAAGTTGAAATTGTTATCTTGGGGACAAAACGTTTTTTCCTTGCACGAATATATGGCTTCCTACCATCGGTAGTGAGGAAGCAAAATGCACAAAATGTGTATTATTGAGAGAATTTGATTCATTCGAAGAATTTGACGATGTGAAATAACCGGCAGATGACGCAGCAATGGCCTTAGCCAAACTATTACTCTATTAGGGCCGGGCCAATATAAGCCGAACCAGCAGGTCCCATTCAGACACCATGCATTTCCAACATCCTTTATCGCCGCCTTTTTATGGAATCCCTATCTTCAAACATCTTCCAACGAAGAGAGGCATAATCTCGTGATTCTCGCTATTTTTCCACTTATACCATTAGGTACTGTGTGAAGGTACAGAACAACGGGCTGGTACAACTCGTCCGAGTCTCTGTAAGAAGGATTTACCGATCTAGGAAACATTATTAACATCATATTATATTATCAGTCTCTGCTCTTCAACCTCATATGAATGCTCTCACCCATGAACCTTGTACCTACCTGAGGCTAGGCGTAGTAGGTACGTAACTAACTAGACGGTTCGTATAGCGACAATTTCAATATGAGATTGGAGGGTTGCGTACTGGCCATAATCACGATTATGTTCCCGAAGTGCATACTATATAATAGTACGTGTGTAAGCGAACTGAGAGCAATAATAATAAAGACTGGCTTAGATAAGGGTAGTACAGAAGACTCAACTCTCATATCCCTTAGCCAAATGTGCAAACGCATCCCTAGTTATACAAGACCAAGAAATGACAATATATCACGGTAAAGTAACAAAAAAATCATTCTTACGCCTTCACGCTGGGTTGACAAGATTTGGGCCAATGAAACCTTGAGATCGAAATTTTACAGCAAGAACTTGAATCGACTGTCCGTAAATGGTCACGGGAAGAGACAGAAGACCAATACGTGTTCTCTAACGAGAACGAGACTAACTAATTACAAGAAAACCAAAGAATAGCAAACTCACCTCAACAAAAAAATTAAGCAATACCAATGGCGAATGTCACTGATCACTGTTACAATGTTTAAAAGTTAATTACTTCAATCTTCAATACGATTACAACTAGAACAACTACAATAAAATCCAGCTGTCACCAATGCCTTCAAGATGGCTAAACTAGTTCGAGAAAGCTGTAGAATGTTCTCGGCATCGTGGATATTAAAAATAAAATATTATTATCCATGTTGATAGCAACGACGAGGACACCAAGTTATCAATGCATGGAAGAAGAATTGGAAGTAGGAAACTAGGAATCTGGGAAAAGAAGCACTTGAACAAAAATAAACCTCTAGGGTCCTCTGGTATGTACATGAAACATGAAACAGGACAAAAGTAAAATAGATGACACGTGCAGAAATAAGCAATGTATTACACATTATTAAACGAAAATAAAAATAAGACTAAAAACAAAAGTGACTCGGAGGCTGTCCATCCAGCGGTTCTGCGACAAGTGGGATTAGTTATGATCAGAGTTGGGCAAAACTAACTTGAAATTAACAACTAAAACTATGACTAATTTTGTTTAGTTTCACAAATCATAGAAACGGAAACTAATATTTTTAGTTCATCTTCGAAACGAACTCTTGAACAGTTTTCAGTTGAAGGGGGAAACTAAAAACTAATTTAGTTGTAAGATTAGTTTCGAGAATCAACTAAAACTATTAGTTTTAGTTATAATAAAAAACTAATCTCAAGAAAGAAAGAGTGACCAGGGCAAGAAGCCAAATATTGTTGCCATTAAACCCGATGGGTCCGCCATTATCCTGGATGTCTAGGTTGTCGATGGACATGGAGCAGACCTGGCGGGCTCAAAAAAGCAAATACGTAAGACAAGATCTGAGGCAAGCAATATCTGAGAAAAAATTCCGATCTCGAGGATGGGTTTCTACATGTCTGAGGATGAGACCCTACGAATTTCAGTCCTCTAGATCAATTATTAGGGGGAGAAAATATTCCAAATAGGTGGAAAAACCGTCTCCCAAACTGCTCTAAGATTTTGATGAAATTCACAGGACTTCTTTTTCTTCTAACAATTAGAAACAAGTTCCTATATCCCTCATCTCCACAAAAATATATTGAGGGCCGAAATCAGCGTTAACATCCGCAAAATGGCAATTTTTCAGGTTTTACGGGTGAGGAAAGGAGCATTGATTTGAAGCCTCGCACCAGATGTTTACTCTTCGGATCCATCGTATTTCGCTCCATCTCCTTCTAGCATTCTAGGTCCACGGACCACATTGAGTAGCAAGACATGGGAGCAAAAGCGAAAAACTATAGTATCCATGCAAAACCTACTCAATGACAGAAGAGAAACGGTATTTACTTGTTTTATTTGTCAAGTGCATACCTCTGATACCTCCGTTCGGGAGTTTTTCTTCGACTGATATTTAGTGTATTGCGTGCTATTATTGTTGTTTTGTTCCTCGCCAAGATCCAGCATACAGATATGAGTGCGTTATATTGATGAAGAAGCCGTACTCCATATTTTGTGTAAAATTTGTGGAGTACCTTAATGTAATAGGCTGGCACTTCGAAGTCAACGTTCGTTAGGGAGTGAATTCCTTATCAGGTAAACCTTGATCAATGTTCCATTATTATTTGTATTGTATGTTTATTTCCTATTCAATAACATCCTACGATAGCCTTGATGTATTCTCCTCAAAATATTAACTTATTGAATTTACTTTATGCAAAGTCCTAGCTTTCGTCCTCTGCTTCTTCATTCGCAACCACCAGCAGGTTTTCTTTGCTAGACGTAGCGTAATTTTAAACTCTATGAGTTAGTACCTACCTGTTGCATGCTATTATCTAGGTTGTATGATACCTAAGGTATTAGTAATAGAATCATCACCATTTTTATATGTGGGTATCCTGGCAGGCATGAAGAGTTGTTATTCACCATAATCAAATTTTACAATCTGATGGGCGCTGGCTTTGACCACTTACCGTACATACTTGCTCATGTTATGAACGAATTGTGGTTAACATTTTTTCCATAACCAAGATTGTTTTGCTTTCGCGCGTTTCAAGAATATTCTGTCTGTGGGCAGGTCCTTGGTAGGAATTAGCCAATTACTCTAATAAAGTGGTAGTAGCCTTGGAGAAGTGCTATTTGCCTCTTTACTCTCAGTCTATCTTGTTTATCTGGATAAATAGGTATCTGAATTTCCGTTTGCTTATTGTATCTCCGACAGAAAACAAGATATGCTAATCCAAATTTTCTGCGTGAAGCAGTACATCATGTATCTGCCACAGAGAAGCCTTATTCATTCACTGCTCACCTTACAACCATTATTGATCCTTCCCCCGCACTCAACGGTTTCCCTTGCTGTCAAGAGAGCTCTGGGTAGAATGTCGAGCTGCTTACTGAGCCTTTTACTTGCTATGCCTACTCTAGGGCACTTCTAAAATATTGATGGGTGTTCAAAACTTACCTACTTTTGCTCTTCCCCCTTCTTTTTTTATTGCGTTTTGACCAAGCTTTGAAATCGTTTTCTACACTCGAGATGATATGTCTGGAGTTTTATTATGTAGAGTATTTTTGTTATTATCGTAATCTTTATGCCTGTTCCTGCACATGTAGAAACAGAAGAAGGTAATGGTACGCTAAGATGGACCGCTGAATTTGAGCACTCAATACAATTTACTAATACATAGTTCTTTGCGAACCCGAGAAATGTTCAGAAATGTCACAGAGACTAAGGTCAAGCGAATCATTGCCACAGAACAGGGTACTAGATCATTACTACATCATCACCTTGGCGTTCTTCTTCTTTTCCAACGTCTCGCCCTCGCGTAAATTACTCTAGATGGCGCAAATAACAAAAATATACCTATATGCTGTAGTTAATATTGTGTACTTAGGTGCCCATGTGCCTTAAGCCTGAAAAATAGTTTGGGTTCGTTTATAACCCTCGGATTATAGGAAGGTAGGTGAAGAGGGGTTCAAGGCAGTTAAAATGCGCCAATATCTTCTCTGTCAGGGGGCCCATATTAAAATAAGGCGTCTGGGGATGAACGAATAAAAAACACAACGTACTTCACTAAGTAACTTTTTAAATAAACAATTTGTTTTAAATTCAAGGCTACCTACGGGAAAAATATACAAGGCGATAGAATTGAAGTGAGTGAAGGGTTACTTTTTTGGAAGGTTTCTCGAGTAGGCTCTAGAGACAGTACTATAAATGTTGAACCAATAATGTAGGTAGGTACTAATCCCACCAGATTATAAACTCCAACAGCCCACACCCCAACCCCGATTGGGAAACTGAGTTCAAGACTTCCTCGGCACGCCTTTTTAGGACGTCCCTCCCTAGTGAATGGGTTTTCGATGAGGTTTTCGATTTGGGTGGGAGGAGGACAACACTCTACCGAGGAAAAAAAAGAACCACATACAAATCCGTTTCAGAACTCCCTGAGTCCAAATCCGTGAAA
>JAEMON010000001.1:86445531-86456208 GCA_030264115.1 Lygus lineolaris | reverse complement strand
GCCAACGCACGCTAGAATCCTTTATTGACTGGACTATATCCACATTGAAGAAGGTGGTCAGAAGCTTCCTCTCGGCGGCAGCAATGTACCTACTCAATGGATGAGTTTTTCAAAACTGACTTTACCAACGGATAACTTTAGTTACATGTACATATTGTACATATATACAAATTCATGACAATGTAATGCCTATTGTAGGTGGTTTAAAAATAAAGTAATATTATTATTATGGTTTTAGGTGTTTCGCGGAAAAACGCCTGCTATCACTATGAATACTATACCAGTATGCTGTCAGGTGTTACCAATTGCAACCCGCCTAATTTCGTGACACAGACTATAAGTATTAATTTGTTTAGATATTATCTTTACACTTCATCATTGAAGGTAGGAAAATGAGATAAGTGTGAGGTATTGTGAGCCACATAAAGCTAAAGGGTCCATTTAGACGCTTCGTCCATTTGTGAAAATGCTCATCTGTGAAATCTGAATTCTGTCCAGTTGTGGCACCTAATATTTCATAATCAAGTGAAATTAAAATCTATTCAGAACAGTAAAGAGCCGGTTTGTAATCATTTACAGAGTTTTTTTCTTAGTTAAATTTTCCGAGTAGGTACATACTTCGAAACATAACACTTGAAACATTTTTAGGGGGATTAAATCCTTTCCATGCTCGATTCAGAAGGGTAAGCAATAATTTTTGAGTCCAATAGACCAAAATGTGAATTCAATTTGAAGGAAAACGACAAAAGGAGTTTTCTGCAACTAAAATTTCTATTTTTTCTACTTAAGGATTTTTGAGGTCAGAAAATCCTTTCTCTCTTTTTGATAAAATTTGAGAAAAAATGAGCACATAGGCGGTTCTTTCTGCAGTTTACTTGGGGCCTGATATGTATTAAAAGCATGGTGGGTAGGAAACGTCTGCATGGTGCACAGGGGACACAGTTATTTATTTGACAGTGATTTATCTCTACGTAGGTACTGATTGAAAAGTATTCGGAATTTGACATCCTATATAAATCAGTTACGGACAGAAAATGGGCAAAACTCATCGGTCGGTATTTTTTAGCTTGTAGCCGATAGCTAGTTGTGTGAGGTTCTAAAATCGATTCAGAATTCTAAAATTCTGGAAATTCATTTCTTAAGTCTATGAAATTTGATGTACAGCAAGTAGGTTTTAATGCATGGTAAAGCCATGCTGGTGACACTTCGCCATTTTATGGTCCCTTGGTTCCATTAATTCTCGGTACACACGAGCTTTTCTTGATGTTCTCTCAACCACCAACATTAGCCGCTCCACCGTGTCGTGGTCAGTTTTGGTGGGTGACGGTATTGGACAACTGGTAGTGTTTAATTAGTCATATGGCAAGCCTATTAATTCTCCCTATAACCGATTTTAGGATATAAAGATAAAGAGAGATGAAGTATTTTTATTAACTTTTTACCAAAATCACAGAAAATACACAAGATACAATTAAAATGACGAAGATCATTTCTAAAGCAACTTCGATGAAAAACTGGTTTGATTTAGCTCAAATTTAGAGTTCCTATTAAGGAGGGTTCCTATACCTACCCACTTTCTTGGTATAGTAGATTATAAATATATGTATTCCGATTTAGCTGTGATTTTACAAAATGTACCATGTGGTTGCAAATTCTAATTCCACTCCCTCTCACCATCTGGATAATTTTTTGAATGAAGTTGAGTCCGATCAGTTTTGTTGTTTTAACAACCTCAGTATGAAATCATTGAAAATCGAGTATCAAGTTTAATTTACTTCCTTTTACAAGAGAATTGAATTTCTGTCCAAGACGAAAATTTATGAAGGTTTTGTACTTATGGAGGATCTCAGATTCGGAGGATCGTAGAGTCAAATGCTTGGTGGCAAATGCAGCTTACAAAAGGTTGAAGGTTAATAAGGAATAGCAGTTCTACAGCTGTATCAGGGAAAAGTTTAGGGATGTAAGGCATGGTAAGGATTTTTGGGATCTGTTGAAGATTTTCAAGACTGCAAATCCCAAAGAAAAGTGCTCTGTACCTCCTTCTGCAAGGGTGACACACTTTTCTACGCTCCTGAACCCTCTAGGTGTAATCGACCCTACATTGTATGCAGAGACTGATCTTTCTTGTCCGGACTTGGATCGGCCCTTTGAATTCTATGAGTTGTTTAGAGTTCTCAGTACTGTCAAACCCCACAAAGCACCAGGTAAAGGTAGAGTTTTTCATATACGCTTGCCCAGAGTTCTTGGATATGGTGTTGACATTATACAGCTGTGTATTCGAATATGGAACTGTTCCCAATTCTTTTAGTGAAGCTCAGGTTATGGCAAGGTAGTGTACTGACCTATTGGATCTAGTGCTCTTCTCCAATGGTTGACCGGTAAATTGACGGTGAGATTATTAAACCGTGAATGTTGTCTTTTGTGTACAATCCTTTACTCAGTACTTTTGAAGTCCTCCACCGACTACTAGTGATATGAGGTCATAAAAAACAGCCGTTAACGCAATGCTCATGTGTACCGAGCCCTGCAGTGAAGTGTTCATTTCTGTACATTCTCATTCATTCGTTCATTATTATCAATTCCGTATTAGTTTGGCGTGCTATAGCAGCACCTATTATTCAAATATTTATTCAAATGTCAAACGTTTTGTATTCTTTCTATTTGTTCTTATTGCTTCCAATGATTTTTTTAGGAATATCCTCCTGTAAGCAACAAATCTTCTACTCGTAAAGGGAACAACATGAATACCAACTCACGTGTCAATGATGAACCAGATGTAAAAGAATCTGATCAGCCAAAATCTCCGGATTCCAAATCTGCAGCTAGAAGCACCAGTAGTCCAGCATTGTAAGTATGTTTATTCCTGTACAGCATTTGTGAAGTTTGTGTTTATTTGGAGTTGTCTCTACTTTAGTGCGCCCATCAGCTCTCTAGGGTAAAGCAAGGCGCCATATTATCTTCTTGGCGCGTGATTATCTTCAGTTCCAACTTCAATAAGTCTGGTTTTAGATTATATGGTTAGTTCCACCATTAGATAATTAGAATAATTTCGCATTGATAATAATTGATTAGAAAAACTGAATTAGTTGGTCGAAATAACAATTGATAAAGTTTTCTGATCGAGTAAGTACCTAATACTTCAGACATCACGTTATGAGCAATTTATGAAGCAATGTAGCGGGTGAATATCTACACTGCCTGCGTGGCACACTTGTCATGGTATTCCAAATTGTGCTGCTCGCGTTAAGCTAAGTGTACACCCGAGACAAAATCTCGAGAGAAAGTCTCGATACCAATCTCAGCGGGTTGTCCACTTGAGATCGCATTCTCTCTCAAGACTGATTGGTGAGACTCAATAGCCACATGAGTCGCAAGACCTGGAATATTACATTTCCATTCGAGAGTCCGTGCAGTGAGTGCAGTCGTGAGATAGAGATGATTTTTGTGTAAAAATGTTGTAAAACATCTTGTCCTTGTATGGATTTGAGGGAAGCTCTCCCTTTTATAATTGCCTACAAAATTGCTAAAAAGCAGAAAATGAAAAAAGTTCCATTCATGCAGTATGAGTTAATGAGCGAGTTCTATACATCAAAAACCTCAAAAACACGTTTTTACCGATTTTTGACTCTAAATTTTCAAAATTTTACTCCTGAAAACTGCATTATCACAATTTTTGGGGTTTCTGATTGTCTGGCGGATTCATGATTTGAGGGAGGTAAGGAGAATCTGCTTATCAAGGGCTATTTCATCATCCAGTCTTTGGTCATTTGCTTTCTGCATTCGTTTAAGAGATGTCGAGTCATTATTTCTCAGGGGGGACTCGAGTTTTTGTTGGGTGCCATTGTCGAGGTATTAACAATTAATCTGTTCGCGTTGAGGATTGATCTCCAACCCAAAAAGGAATCAAATTCTGCAGATGGTAGGTATTTCAGTTGGGAGCTTTAACCATTACATTACAAACAGTCGATAGCAAACTGAGGCTCATTACAAACTGCCTTATAGGTTATAGTAAATGGCGAAGCAAAGACAATGGAAGTTGCATAAGAAACACTCTGCCACCAGTGCTGCGTGGCCTACCTACATTGATGCATTTACCGTTTCTTCCTGGACCAGCAAATTTTATGTGACGTCACTGCCCTTATGAGCAGTATTGTCGTCATACTTCTAGGATTTAAAAAAATAACTGTGACCCACTCAAGCTAAATCTTTTCGTTACTGGATGCTCGCGAGCCCCTGAGTCACTAAGGCCAAACCACCTTCGACCTCCGGTGTCCCCTGCTGCCAGAACATTTTTCATCCCTTCATGACACAATGGCAGAAAGACTGTCTTTCTGTCATCTATCGGGGAAGCTTTAGAACTAATACGATGATGGATAATATAAAGAAGAAGACTTCCATGGTGATATATTTCTCCACTCCTACAGGTAGTCCTTGGAGAACAGTTATTTCAACTAAAGATAGATACATCTAATTTTTATGCTATACCGCGGGCCTCGGAGCTAAAGGGTTAATAGGAACTACGCTTCGAAAAATAGGATAGCTAACTCAAATGCTGCTAATTTTTCTTTGCTTGGTCATTACCAAAGTTAGGCAAGAAGTAAAAAAGTCCTCGAAAATCATAATTCCTCCAAACAGCCCCTCAAAAAGCCTTTGCAGGGTCTTTCAAATAAGTAAACATCCAAAAAAGGCATGGGTAAAATAATATCCATGGGAACAAGTTTTTCTATTTCTATGGTAACGTCTCAGGATGTCATTTTGTTTTGTATATTCGAAAGCAATATTCGAGTAGTCGAATTATTTGAGAGATTGTATTCAAATACGAATAGTTGGCTATTCGAAATTAGAGTTCAAATAGATCATCCCTATTCACGTACTTAGAATCTGAATCTGCAATGCCAAAATAGGGATTCCCATTAGAAAAACCCATGTTGATGTGGAATTTGTATAATGTGCATATTTGAAAAAGGTCCACAGTCACTTAATTTTGAAGAGGTTCTTGCTCAAAGAAATTTTTTAAAAAATATCATCTATATTGTTACAACTGTGTATACACATCTAGTAACTTCTCTCTGTTAGTTTATTTTAACGTTTTGTGGTTTATAGATCACTAACTGCTACTGCTTATCAGATCACTTCAGTAAGATGTAACTAGGTCCGGAGGTAGCTTTCGTAAATTGCTGTTGTTGTCCAGGAGGTTCAGTACTTCGACATTCCTGTGCTTGTGGAGACTGTTTTCATGATCGGTTGCTCGACTTCTAACAACTTCGTTGCCTTCCAGAGGGCCTTCCTGAGTCGAAAAATTTTGTCACCAAAAAAATTTTTGTTTAACTGTTAAAATCTCCGTTTTGTACAGATCAAGGTGATATGCAACACTATGGGGGTTCCAGACCTAAATGGGTCCTAAATTCAAAGTAATAAGATGTAAGAGCTTGGCGGTCTCCTGAGGGCTAGATGCCTAGTCGTCCTACCCCCTTGACAGGGTGGGATACATGAACATAGAAATGATAATTCACTTCTGAAAACGCAATTATTTATAGTTATTGAACTTTTACAAGAGGTGAAAGGCAAATATATTTATGTACGTTTTATCAATATAAGTTAGTGAGCGCCTGGAGAGTAGGAAGGGCCAGCTTTTTCGTCGACTTTCTGTAATTTTTCGTCCAGATTTTTCCTTGAACTTCTTCGTTTTTGCCGTGCCCAGGTATCCTCTTTTTGAAAACAGAAGTACCACTTCGAGGCATGATAATAGACGTAATCGAGAACTCAGGGAATAACTAGGCCGAATAAATAAATTACACAGAATGAAAACACTTTAGAAAGAAAACTGGTAGAACAAAGAATGCTGACACGCAAAAATCACTGCAATGTTGTTGTCACCACCTGAACCTCTAAAACCTATCCTTCTTCTTCTTTTTATTTTTCATCCACAAGTTATGAAAAGCAAAAAGTAGAACAAATCTCGGCATCAACGCCGCGTGCGCTCCGAGCTGTGACGAGTTCAGAGACTCGAGGTAGGTAGACTTCTCTCGCCGTTTTCTCAAAACTATTGCTTTTGCACACGTTAGGAACATTTTCCTCGGTTTGGTTCAACTTATCGAGTTGATTCTTTTTTTGTTCTTTAGAGGAACATTTGCTGAATAGATTGACATTTTTTCAACCTCAAAATCCATTTTTTTCTAACCTCAAAACAAATTAGTGTAAATTCAAAAAAGGGTTTTTGGAAATTTTCGTCCCATAAATTCAGTTGCCAAGCGGAAAGGTTAAAAAAAATGTCAGTTTGTAGAGTGGATGTGACTGTACAGAATAAAAAAAAAAAATCATGAAATTACCTCAGGTGGTTGTCGAGAAAAGGAACATCAACGAGCATACAAAATTACATTGACTCTGGAAGGCAATTAAGGGCGCGATGGAGGTCATCCGTTCGGATGTACCAGGGGCCATTCACCTCCTGAGAATTGTTTTGCATTATTTGGATAATTTTCAAGTTGCTTCTCTTGGTGCAGCCCCATAATGGACAGCCGTAAGCCCGAATCGGTTTGATCACTCGTACAGTAGCATTTTGTTATGTACAGACAGTTGAGATTTTCTTCCAATGAGCCAGTACATCTTCTTGAATTTGCATATATATATTCTTTCAGGCCTCGCCAAGGGGGCAAGCCCCCAAGGACCCCCTGGGGTCTATCTCTTCTATACTTCGTACAGAACGAGGAGGAATTTACGAACGTAATTCCCCAGTGTGGCGGACGTTACAAAAAATGGGTGGGGGTCGGGCTACGAATCACGTTCGTAATTAATATGAAAGTTTTAAATTTCAGGAATCGTTTTAGAATGGTCTGAAACAGATTTCCATGAAGAAAATGTTCAAAAATGTGCATTACTAAAATTTTGAAGCCATTGCAATAGCTTCGTTTTCTTCGAAAATTCGCTAAAATCTAGGGGAGTTACAATCCTGTTCGAACATGTTTCCAATCCACTTGGTACTAGATGAATAGTGGGGTGGGCCCAAGTAACCATCCACCTGAATATCATGGGTAAATCCTGATTGAGGATATTCCAACTTTTGGTCGCTGAGCCATTTTGTCCAAAATGACTTCCAATTTTGTCACCAGATTCAAAATGTATACTACTTCATTATTTGGTGTCTATTTTTTCAAGAAACGGAAACTACCCCAACAACGAGGGCCCCAATCCTTTTGAAGAAGATGAATGGGAAGACGGAGAAGTTCTTGTTGACAATGGCGAACCCGGTATCCCCGTGAGGGCGCTATATGATTATGTTGGTGCTGAAAGCGATGAACTATCTTTCAAGCAAGGTAATTTTGGTGCAGGACTCCATGGTCCCCCAGGTTCCATAACAATCGTGTACAACACCCAGGTGTAGTTCCACTTATGTCTCAGCTAGTGGCTGATGGCTCCATTTCCATTTAGCCTTATTTTCGACTATAACTAGTTCCTTCCTCAGAAGGGATCTGTGGTCAATCATGGTCAGCGTTTCCTCAACAGTTACCTTTAAATATTTTCCAGGGGACACTTTTGAAAAACTTGAAGATGAGGATGAACAGGGATGGTGTAAAGGAAGGAAGGAAGGTAGAGTGGGCCTGTATCCTGCCAATTACGTGGAACCAGTAGCTTAACTGTTATTTGCAATTAGGAGAATACTATTGATGCGGCAAGTAAAAGTGATTTATTTTCCAGGATTGAATGTTGTTTATGTGTAAATTTTTTTCGTTGGAAAAAGTGATAACATTTTGTAATGCATTTATTACCTAATTAGTATTAAAGTACCTACTATTCAGAGCTCTGCAAATTCCATCTAAATGATTTTATTGAAAGTAATATTACGATACTCTGGCGAGATAAAAGCATAGGTGGGTCTCTAAATTTGTTGAAGAGAATAGATTGATATAAACGATATGGTCACAACGGTCAGTCTCAAGTCCAATCGGTTGGCTTTGTTGACCATCCAATACTCCTGACTCAATAATTAGTAGTGAGTTTTTTTAAATGTATTATAAGGGGTTGTCGCTCACCATGCTCATGTTGTACCTATCACAATTTTTGGGAAAGAAGGTATTATGGGTAGAAATTTAAAACTTTTTTTGTTCTTTAATTGTATAATCTTCATACTCAATCCATTTCTTCAAGTTTTATAACCAGTACTGTGCATGCGCACTAATAATATTACTAAGCCATCTATGCGACTTGGAAGTTGATGTAATCAAAAATGTTGACGTTTAAAATATACCTAACCTTGTTGATAATTCTTGTATTGGTAAGTTTGGAGTTCTTCAGAATGGAGAGCTGTGTTCATTCACATTCGAAAATGGTGTTGAACTGTTGATTGAGGTCTTCATATTGAAAGTTGAATGGTCCAAGAATTGGAATCTGTTTTTTAGGCTAGAATAAGTGCGCAAAAAAGGATTAAAAGAAGGTTTAATTTTTATTTTTAAGTCAGTCATCAGGTCTATCTTCTATGTTTCATGAGCCATATTTTTGCGTTATTTTAGCTTTCTTGAAGGGTCCATCTAAGGAAAACATTAATGATTTTATGAACGGTGTGACAGTAGGTTTGTTCCAACTAACGGTGGTGCAAGTTGATATCGAATAATTGAGGCGCAGAACCTTCTGCGCACACTCTTGTGGAAAAAATTCAACTCGGAAATTTTCTGTCTGTTCCAACTGCCAGAGCAAGTTGCGCTCAACTTGAATATTTTTCAACCCTGCAGACGAGAAGGTACAATACAGGGAAGCCTTCTGCTGCCTTGGATTTGTTCCAGTTAAAATGTTCTGTTCGAATTGATAACAAGCCGAAGGTAGAACTCAACTTTGACCTTGAAAACCCGACCTTGAGATTATATGAACTGTATATTCTCAAAGTTCATATTATTTAAAACTGCACTTCTTAGTTGGAACAGTCCTATTACCAGCAGATAGAACCAACAATGTATCAGCAGTGGACCTCTCGCAAACTGACATTCAGCACCCACTGGTTGTTTGTTGGAGCATCTAGAGGACCCCCTCCCCCATCGAAACTAAGGAACGCAATTGTCCAGTGCTATTCTCAGCCACGTAAAGTCGGTTTGTTAAACATGGTTTGTGTCCAAGCACTCAGATTTGTTTCCAGGCACTCAGATTTGTTTCCAACTCTGATATCTTTGTGGTTCATAACTGGCAATTCGATCAAAACTAACGCTGATTTCCTCTGAAAGGCAAGTGTTCAGCTCAAGTTACTGAAATAAGGGTTGCTTCCCATCACAGTTTCATTGGGATACAGGCTAGTGTGCGAATTAGCTTGCTTGGTACTCCTCCAAACCACAATTGGTGAATCGACACAAATGACCTTCTCTGCGAGTGAAGGTTGAAAAGTTCTTGATTGTACAAACATTTTTCAGCATTCAAACCTCTTAGACTAGATGAATCAGACGATAGGAAACGATGTTGCCACACCTTTCTTCCAACTGTGTGATGGCACATGAGATTGCTCCAGGAACTCTGTTAGATTGACTAAGTTATGGTCGTAGAAAACGCTCTGGTTGGTCCTTCGACCTCCAATTGAACAACCGACCAATTTGAGCTCAAAATAGTTTACGCCTCCAAGTCCACCGAGGTATCTGATACCGGCAAATCCCTTGATTGGTGCATGTTATTTCAACATTAATCTGTCCAAAATCAAAAATGTCTGGAATCTTAGGTTGCTCATTATCAATTAAAGTTACACACCACTTATTTCCAGTGGCTCTGGAAATATCAAATTTGATGTCATTGTGTTAGTCTAGTGGAATTACCAGTCTACTAACTTCACCTTGAAAATCCGTTGAATTATGATACGAGTGGTTAAACTGCGTGTAAATTTGTGATATTTCTGTGCTGATACCTGATCAATGATTTTTTTTCTCCCCAATCTTAACATTTCAGAAAAAATTCCAATTTTGAAGCTTAGTTTCTACATTTGTGAGGATTATTTGGGAGGGAAACTAAGCAAAACAGGTGAAGAACATAGTTTTAAGCACATATGTTTAGCTTTCCCCCAGAATCTCTTAAAGAATTGAAGAATTTTGATGAAAGTCACAAGATTTACTCTTTCACCAAGAGTAAAAACAACTTCCAATATCCCTCATCTCCAGGATAGTATCCTGAGGGCCGAAATCAGCATTAAAACCACCAAAATAGCCATTCTCGGGTATCTATGGGTGAGGAAAATACTTCGAAGCCTCTCACCGGAGTTTTTGTTCGTTTGTTGGTTATCTAAAAAATTACAATCATATTGTTGTTCAATTATCCAAGTATTTACCTCCTCAATTCATTAAGTTTATTTTCATTAAATGTTGACATTCTGTTTTGTCAAACGTACCTATTAAATATTGGAATAAAATAAACCTTCAAAATAGAATTCAATGTGAAAAGTATTCAATTGAAAATGATAAAGGTTAAATTCAATATATATTTTTGTTTTATTCAACGTGAAAAAGGTTGACGAGAAAATGCTATAAGATATAAATGCATGAATATAATATATATTGGTTCATATAAAAGACCTTTAGACTCCAGGATTCGATTCAGATTACCATACAATCTAGTTCCATTGAGCAAAATGTCAATAACTCGCCACTCACTAAGATTTTGGACTAATTGCAATAGCTTATTGCTTCCGAGTCTACCAAGGTAGCGGAAGCATTG
>JAEMON010000001.1:86425908-86444531 GCA_030264115.1 Lygus lineolaris | reverse complement strand
TATTTTTTTTTTTTTGAAATCGTTCATGGATTTTGTAATGCAGTTAAGAACATACCCAAGTTTTTGGGCTGTCACCTACTCTAATACATTACGGCGGCATCAACCGAAACGTACTTGCTCTGGGTAATTTTCATAAATTTGAATGTTCGTTATTTTAGACTAATGATGATACGTTTCGCGACTGGTATTAGTAAGGGTTTCCATACCCCATCTTAAGCGATGGGTCCCTTTCTGTCAGATCTGATCCCTAGGGCAGGCACATCATTGCAAATTTTCCCATTATATCCCCCCATGAATAGACACACACGATTGATGACATGATTTGATTTTCTCCCTTATAATGATGAATTTTTGGCCATATTCTACACTCTCTCTTTATGAATATGAATACCTATTTTATTTGGTTTTGTAAAAATATTATGTATATAGCCATAACGTCAAATAAATTGAATAGTTACTAACTTCAATTCAATATAAAATAAAAAGGCAAATTACGAGATGGAAGCTGAAAGTGCGGAATTCTCGTTACTGAGGTAACTAGAATAGAAAGATCACTCTTGCAAAAGGCGTTTAAATGCATATTCTATTCACATTTACGTCATGGTATCAATCCATAGTAGGGATAATCTGTTTTACCATGCACAACCAGTGAGGAAAATCATATTGGACCTAAACTACCAAAAAGCTCAAATAATTTAGCTTCAACATTGACCTCATGACCCCCCTCACAGCACACTTGAGTGAATGTAAGAGATTTCGTTTACCAGACTTTTTTTGTGTTCATATTACTTTCTACTCTATTACAGTAGAGAGCTTAATGTACTATTATATAAATATAATGCCAAAAATATAGAGAATACAGAATTGGAAGGATTTGGTTTTCAAGTCGCCACCGTTTGCAGATAGGTACTTTCCACATTATGTATCAAAACTCCGAACGGAAATACATTTTTCAAGCTTCTGTTCTCTTTGCTTCCTGTAGACATTAATTAATCATCAACCTTTCATTATTGTTAAGATGTTTTATGGGTGTAAGTAAATCCTTTGTTCCCCTTTAATTGATCATTAATGATTATTCAAATCATTACATCGTAGGACTAAGTCTCTCTGAGTGATGTAGGTACTGAAAAAGAACACAAGAAGAAAAGAAACGAAGTTACGAGCCTAATAATGTCCCTGTGAGTTGCTTCATCTCCACCTGTTGACGATTCTATGGGTTCGAGGTTTTTCTGTTGCAGATTGTTATGCATCTGTCTGACCCCAAAATATTCGTATCTCTATTTATATTAGAATCCTGGTTATTGTCTGTTTGGTTAGTATGCACCAGAAAAAATCTCATCTATCAATGGGTGTACCTAAAACCTGTTAAGTACTTTGTGTTTGTTTGTCCAACAGGTTACGAAAGACTTATTCGTCATAATTGCAGAAAAAACGTATTCATGCTGGTTCTAAAATATTAATGTAGGTAGGTACTCTAAATGGTGTGCTGGAATACTCCCTCAGTCATATTAGCCAAATAACCTGAAATCCTTCACTGTTCAGTTGGTTTCGTTGTAAAGTTAACACTCATGCCCGTAAAAATCTGGTTTTGTTGACCTGTTGTTGTGTGTAACCTTGTTCATATTTATAAATTTATGTGTATAGTAATATATTGATACTGTTATTGTAATCAAATTATTGTTATTTTCACTATAAGGGAAAATTCCATGTGAATTATCTACCTATCAAATGGTAAACTGAGTGTTAATGAAGAGGTACCCCAAATTGTTTGCGAAGTATGAATATTCTATCCATTTATTTATTGTTTCATTAAAATTATTATTGTTAGTTATCAGTAGGTATTGAACCTACATAGTTTCATTACTCAAATAGGTAGGTACCTAGGGCTTCAGAGTGACATTGCCTTTGTTGCTACTTGAATATATCTTTGAAATTAATACCAATCTACAGAGCAATTTATTTTTCTAACTTGAAGAAATTATTAGTTTTTGTTTGTAAGTATCCCTGTTGTTATTTCAGCAAATCAATACGTTGAAAAATTGTAATAATATTGAACATATATAAACAAATTGATAAATTATGTAAAATAAAAATACAAAATGAACATCTTTCGCTTATTTTTACATACCTAGCATGGTTCTTTCTACCTACGATACGAGAAACCCGGCACAGATTCTTCTTCCGGACGTTTTTATCTTTTGCATTAGTACTGCTTTTGCCCACAAGATGAGCCCTACTGTTGGCCTACCAGAGGAGTTGGCCATTTATTAAGTTTTCCCCCAAAAAACACGGGAAAATAAAGTTTGAGAATATTCACGTAATACTGAGGACCTAATTTTAATGAATCGATCGTTACTTAAGTTACCTTAAGTTAATTGACATACTTTAAGAACCGATTCTACAGGTAATTTCCAACAAAAAGTGTGTCCTAGAGTTTTTCTAACCCGTTGTTTTCGTGATTTTGTTTCCTCACTACCGAAGGTAGGAAGCTATGTATTCGTGCAAGAAATAAAAAAAATTTTTGTCCTCCAAAATCAAAATTTCCACTTGCTTTTTACGTTTCAGAACTTTCTGAACAGTTTTGGTTCCGTGTCGGTCTGTGGTCAATTCCTTGTCCCAGGCAAAACTATATGAAGATGTAGTCCGAATTTGATGAAACTTTCAGGGATTGTGCGGATCAGTCCCGTGACGGTCCCCTATGAATTTCATCGCCATCGGACCACTAGTAGCGTGAGCGCAAGCATGAATTTCCTGAAACCCCTGTATCTCAGTTCCTAACTGACCTATTTCGCTCAAATTTGCAGGGTAGTTTTGGACTCACTCCAAGACGATAACCTATGAATTTCGTCACGATTGGATCAGTAATAGCTACTGCGCAGGCGCAAACTTGAAATTTGTCGTCATAGGCGTATCTCCGGAAGTAGGTACTCGACCAATTTCGGTGAAATTTCCAGGGATTACGCGAGTTAGACACAGGAGGTTCCCCTATGAATTTAATCGCCATCGGACCACTAGTGGCGTGTGCGCATGCGCAAACGTGAATTTCCTGAAACGTGATTTCTCTGTTTCTATTTGACCGATTTCGCTAGAATTCGGAGGGTATTTGGAGGTTGATAATTATCTTCGAATTGAAACACGATTCTATCAGTAATATCTACTGCGCAATCGCAATTCCGAAATGAGTTTCATAGCCATAACTCCGGAACTATTCGACCAATTCTGGTGAAATTTTCAGAGATTGTCGGAGGTAGCCCCTACTCATTTCCCTATTAATTTAATAGCCATAGGAACATTGGTAGCGTGTGCGCATGCGCTAACGTAAATTTCCTGAACTTCGTTTTCTCTGTCCCAAATTGATCTATTTCGCAGAGTAGTTTTGGACTGACTCCAAGACATTTACCTATGAATTGGCCACAATTAGATAAGTGATTGGATTAAGTCCGAAACTATTCTACCAGTTTCGTTGAAATGTTCACTAACTGACTCTCTCTATACGTCCATGTTACAAAAGTGAGGAAGCTATACTGCCCACCCAACTTGGCAGACGTTTTTTTCACTTCAAGATTTGTTCATATTGGCAACCTGGATAATTGAGGGTAATTACACTCATATCTATAAAAAAATCGGTAGGTAGTGTTAATATGTCCGAAATATTCACTGTTTTTCTCGAAAAATCAAATTTCCATCAGTCCAAATGAAAAACGAGTGTCACCATTCGATTCAGCGTGAAACATTGCATGGAAAACAATACTCAACTCCTCTGGTCATGGTTAGGTTGTCAATACCCTAAAACACTCGATTACCTGCCTTGGAAACCCCACGGTTTTTAGCGAATTTTCGAAGAAAATGGAGCTATTGCAATGGCTTCAATTTTTTTGTAATGCAAATATTTGAAAATTTTCTTCATGAAAATCCGTTGCAGACCATTCTAAAACGATTCTTGAAAATTACCCCTTACCCTCCAAGGGGTCAAATTTTGAAAATTTAGTTTCAAAAATCGCTTCAGTAAAAGTTTCTCGTAGGACGCTGTGATGGTTTTTTCCACTGGGAAAAATACTTCACCTAAAACTACTAAAATTAATCTCTGCTACCAGGGAGAAATTCTCCCAAGGACCCCTGTCTACTTAGCGTTCGTTGAGGGATGTAAATGACGACACAGAAAAGTTTGAAAGATTATTGCGACAATATAATTCGCCGATAGGTTCTCCCTACCTATAAAGAAAACGGAAATGGCCTTTTCTGTAAATTATTTAAATTAAAAATCAGAAAGCCCTATCTCAGCCAACTGTGACCTCAGGAGAGAAGGGGTTTCGCCACGAAATGGAAATATCGGAAAAGTTCTGGAAAAATAATAAAATTGCAACAGTACTTATCGTGTTGTGGGATCCAGGAGGAAAAGACCGCACAAGGAGGAGGAGGCACTTTCATTCGCGTTCATAAACAGACTGACTATCTATCAATCTATCCGCGGGGAAGCAGGCTCACCCCTCTCGGGGTTCTTGTATTGACTCTTAAGAGGTCAAAGTAAAAGCCTGACAACGCTCTTTCTAATAGGTATATATTTTGGCTGTTTTAATTATGTAAGGTCGAAGAAAGAAACCTTATTAGTGAAAAACTTAGAAAACAAGAGGTTAAAAAACGCTAAGAGACCCTTTTTGTTGGAAATTACCTGTAGAATTGATTCCTGAATTTTCCCAACTTAACTGTAGACAACCAGTACAAATTAACAAAAAAGAAAATTAAAATCCAACTAGCAGTTTAGGAGTAGGTACTTTCTAGGTGAAAACTGATTTATGCAGAAGGAAAAGTAGTAGGTATAATAACGTAAGGTAGGGTAAGTAGTCTATGGAAAAGAGTAAGAGTGGAATCCAGACAAATATAAAAATGATGAAAAAAACGCAGCAAATTATTTCAAAACGATTTATTATTTTTCTGTATAGATTACTCATCTATAAAGATCCACTTTCTGGTTATTGAAATCAATGATTTTGTAGTAAGTACTCCGAAATAATCGCGAGCTTCACAATCATTCCTTGTGCACAATTGGTACCTACCTACCTGTAATTATTATTATCCGTGAGTTATAGATCCTTCATAGCGAAATTCAGTAACTAAGGAAGCTGACACAGAACCTGTAAAGTTGCTCGGGTTTCACTTGGATCCGCATCTCCGTTTCAATTTGCATCTGGACCAAGTTCATTAAAAACTCTCAAGTAACATCTTTCTTCTGAGACGTCTTGCGACAACTGTTTCCCCAAGAGTGCTGAAGTTGGCATACTACGGACTAATCTCGTCATTATTGTCATACAGCCCCATTTCAATATTTCGACTTCAAAAGAGAGCCGTAAGAATTGTTGCTGGTGATACACATTGGGCCCCAGCTAGGCCAATATTCAAGAGGCTGAAGTTATTTACCATGAAAAGCATGTATGTCCACGCACTTCTTGTCCACACTCATAAAAACTTCCAATCATTCCAACAGTTTGGAGATGTTCGCTCCCATGACACATGCAATTGGGTTGACATCAATACTCCCTTCTTCAGGCTTTCCAGCTCCCAATTGAGCTTCGTATAAATGGGCCCTACTTATTTAAACGTTACCTGTCAACATCAGGACATTAACACTCTCGATGCAGGTGTCCACCGATGGTGGACGCAGCGGTCCTTCCTTTCTTCCTGCCATCCACACATGGTTGACAAAGCCAAGTTTGAAGGAGCCTTGCGTTAAAAAATCAGTATTTCAGCAGGAAAACAGTTTAAAGGTCCCGTAAGAGAGGATAACCCTTCAGCCTGTCCAACATAACCTGCTAAGAATCCTCGGTAAAGTCAATAATCAGTAGGACTGCCCCGGCCTAGACGAATAGCCTACATGGTGGACGGTGAGTAGGAGAGAGTCAAGGGGATGGCTATTCGTCTAGGCCGGGGCAGTCCTACTGATTATTGACCCGCGTTGAGAGTGTTAAATCGAAAAAATTCAGTTGCTACATCAAAGTATTCTGTGGAGGAATTTAAAAAAATTAAATTCTGAAGTATAAAGCGTTGTTATGTATAGATTATTTTATTGTTTTATACGACTATAGTTGGCTATATCTTTGACTATTGTTATGTACTTATTGCATGACAACAATAAAACAAACTCATTATTATTGTTAAGATGACATCAATGTAAGACACCTGGGATGCAGTCGATACCTATGTCATTGCAGTTCTACAAGTGAAGGAGAGAAGTAGTGAGTGGGAGGGGTAGGTTCCCCGGCCCACTAGTACAGAGGCTGTCAGGCTAAAGAAAACAAGAGGCCACAAACCAGGCATCTTAAAGGACTGTCCCGAAGTAATGCTTTAAAGTAGTTCTGGGACAGTCCTAAAGATAATGAGGAGGTTTTGAATGGGGAACTGTAATCAGACCCCCACACAAAGGGCAGTGAGACTAAACAACACTCTCCCGCGGTCAGCCGAGTTTCCTATTCAGTAACGGTTTCCTCCTCAATAAAATTAAAAATCCTACTCCTATCTCGATGGCGTGCACCCCTTGCTACTTACCTTTTGAAAAACATGGTTTTAGGCCACAACACAGCTTATCTGGGGAGACTGGTCGAAGCAACATCAAAAACAACAACTAGTTAAATATCTATGCTCGATCTATGTTCCAAGAGTGAGGCCCCTCTCACCCTCCTATCCAGTAGATAGTGATCATGGGGAGCCACGCACCAAATTATGTGGAGCTATCTGAACATCACTATGAATATAATAGAATGTGATTCGTCTATTTGAGATGCACTCTAAAAATTTAAATTTGAGGCCTATTAATGATCACCACCAACTGTGCAAACTGCAAGATTCCAACTGCTTTTTCTGGCCCCCTTCTTAATTATTCCGATTACTCACGAGTTTAATCGATTGGCGTCTACTTGTTTGCTAGCCAACCATGCTGCCATTCCTTATTCCCTTCCTAATTTGATCAACACTCTACGTGGATGACGTTTCAGCCAAATATCGATTCAGATGCTCCAAAATCGATTCTGTTCTTAACACAGATCAGGAAACGAAGCAAATCCTAGTGGCGATTTATTGAACGAGATAACAGAAGAAACCCTTTAATAAAAAAGAACTGACTGGTTGAACTGAGACGAAACAGATGAAGTTCGCGTAACCAAATGTATCTGCCAATAGCCACATCGCTCAGTCGCAGAAATTGCCGATTTGGGAGCCGTGTGGAACCTATGATTTAATCGAAAAGGGCGAGTCATTAGGGCAGCATAATTGGGTAGCAATCGGGTATACAAAGTTCAAACATTCAGGAAATGGATGTAGCCTTTCCCCTATTGCACTCCTAAATTTGTTTGAGGAATTGTTTCAATGCTTTCCAGTAACAGAATAGGTAATTTGAATAGATGAAAATTAAAAAAACTTTAAAACTCGTATCTTACTAGTCAGGGTAGAAAACATTAAAGGCAGTATTGAGAGAGGACAAGACAGCAGCACATCAAGAGGACAGATTTTCATTATTATGGAAGTAGTATTTTTCATGCTCATATTTTTAATGGTAAACATTGAATGTTCAATGTGATACTCTAGGGAAGAACATTGTGGCAATTTTAAATGACAACTGGAACCAATTCAGTATTGTAGATAGTAATAAATTGTAGTAACTGTGAACCACATACATAGGTATCTCAAAACAAATTATTTAGGAAATTGAGAAAAATTATATAAAAGTGTAGAAAACGCTCACAAATTGAATGAAAGAATGCAGGAAAGTAATTATCAATATGGGAATGAGACATAACATAGCTGAAGACCCAAACAGGATCATTCAAGTCCTAGAGAAAAATTTATAAGTTGAATAAAGCCAAGGATGACGGGTTGCCAGGCGACAAGTACTCTCAACCAGTCAAGGAGTGATCCATAAAGCACGTGTGGTTTTTCCCAGCTGTATACAAATGTTTAGGAAATAATATGAATAGTTGAGCAATGCATGAATTAAAAGGGGCATTTCTAGGTACCTACCTATTTTACAAGGCAGCAAGTGCAGACAAAAGTCCATAGAATCGATGCCCCTTCCTGACGGGCGAACTGCCATGATCATTAATATAAATCACTGTGTATGATTACACAATGATTACAAGTAATCCTGTGCTCATTCGTCTTTGTAATCAAAACCCTTGATGTCGCTTTACATCATACACATTGATCACAAGTGCTATTGATTCCAGCTGGTTCACCAACAATGGGGTATTCTGATGTGTCGGAGTTTCGCATTTTCGACTTCAAATTCGGATTCAGCACCCTTGAAAACCACCAAGTACTGATTTTCAGCTCAACATTTTAAATTAGTTAACCCTAGAACGGTACACTTCCAAACTGGTCTGTTGTTGGTACACTACGTAAAAATGACGTTTTGGAGCTACACTTCGAAGAAATTGGTTTGCATAGAAACAAATGGTATATTCGGATTCAGCGTGAAATTTCCTATAAGAATCACCTACCAAATCGGTTAAAATTATTCTTTGAAAATTCGCTCATCAACTCATGCTGCATGAATGGAACTTTTCACTACCTTGTAGGCATGACTAAGTTAAGAAAAAGTTACGCTTATTAGTACACTACGTAAAAATGACGAGGTAGGCTTATTAATCAACTGCTGTCACGTGGTCTAATTAATCCCAGGACACCTTTCCCAGTTTCGCGCCACTTCACTACTAGTTTCCCAAGGCACTGGTGAGAGTAGGGTGCGCTCAGGCAATAAGGAAGGGCGGGGGAGGCAGAACTTCCCCACCCACACATAAAACTTCGTAGTGTACCGTTCAACGGTTAAACGGGTGAGGTGATTACGTGTGAAGTCGTAGATAGTGAGAAGCGGGGAGTGCCCCCCATGATGTCATAGGTTGCTTTTTCGTTCACTCCCAATCATAGTATACCTGATATGTGGGACCTTTTTAGGGAAGCTCTCACCTAAATCTTATTAGTTAAACAAATAAAACGGAATAGCCGGATTTGCCCATTTATTGGTGGCACATAGAGCACTAGTATCACTAGTCTAGTAAATGAAACTTTTTCGAGATGAAGTTTGCTCATGAGCAATTTGAGCCAAGCAAAATATTATGGGAGAACATAAATCATGACCAATATTAAAATCAATGAACCAATCAAGCAACCCAGCAAACTTTGATGTCAAGCAAAATCCATCACATAGGTCTGTGCCCTTTATCATTAACATGCAAATAATTTGCGACATTACTCACACTCCATATCCATATAGTCTCCATATCGATATCCTCTTCAATGTTTTGTCGCATGCAACACCTTCCACTTGGAATGAAGGTTAGCAAAAGTAACACTTATCAGATGTGGTCGTTCATGTGGTAGCACTGTGTATGTTATAAATGATGGAAACAGAAATGTCTCGTACTAATGCTATGTGAAATATATGAAAGGATACGGATTGCAGAACATCCTCTTGAAGTCAACCTTTTCTTTACAATACGGGCATATTTGCTTCTTCCCAACAATACACCATCCTCTGATGCAGAACTCATGGAATCTAGTACACAGTCAAGGAAAAATTCTTACAAAAATATGAAAAACAACACACATACTGACATTAACAGGTTATATATATATATATATATATATATATGGGATGGTGGGTTATGGCGGATATATATTATATACCTATATATAAAATTCCAGACAATATCTGACCCTGACATCTATCCAAACAATCCCAAATGTCAACAGGGAATAACAAAAGAAAGGATGAGTTCGTTGGCAGAATTTTTGGAGTAGATACTTCAAGGGGTAATATATTGTGAAAACAGGGTAAAAAACGTGTTTTTGGTGTAAATTACCATCCTAAACACAGAGACATTTGGTATATTCGGAATCAGCCTCAAAATTTCCTAAAAGAATGACACACCAAATCAGTTAAAGATTTTTTGAAAATTTGCTCATCAACTCATGCTGCATGACTGAAATTTTTTGTTTGTGCTTGCCGCCTGTCTCGGTTATACTTGGACGATGAAAAGTCATTTTCTGGACAACTGTTCACCTACTTTTTAAATCTACTACTACTCATCACACCAAGGTAGGTAAGAAAGAATAAATATGTTTTTCACCTTTCTAGTGTTGGATACTGTAGATAATTTGTATTCCACATCTACGCCTACACCTGGAATTTAATCCCAAGGCAAAATCTGAAAGTAACAACAACAACACTTCTGTCATCTTCACCCATTCCCAATTCCCCAGATTGAGGAACCATCGAAGGATCAGTATGGACCAAGAACGCTTTGAGGACCTGGAACATGAAAGCAAGGAAGAACCTTCTTCGACGGTTTCTTGTTCCCAATCTGTAGCAGTCAAGCACCATATTGACCTACCTTCTCGATCAAAGGCCCGGGGAGTTGGGCACGTGTCCCTATCCCATGTTCCTCAGATCGGTAATAAGCGGAACACGATAGGTAATTTTGAACTGTTCTAACCCTAGAACTATAGCAGGTAGGAACAGTTACTACAAAGATCGTTACTAGTACAACTCTACCCAGCAGCTACACGGTGACCCCTGAGAGGCAAGCAGGTGCCAGTAACAGAGAGATGGGATGCTTCCTATAAAATGAGTACAAATAAAACAATAATAAGAATAGTAAGCGCCACTGGCTGAAAGATGCCAGCTTACTATAAAAGAACTGGAAATAAATCTACCTACCTAACAAAATTCAATTTTTCACTGGGTTGAAAATAAACAGTGTTGAAGGATACACATGATCACATGATAATTTATAAGTATTTTCCAAAATTCCTTCTTCATCCGTTGAGACTAGAATTTTATTCCCACATACAGCACACACATTATCATCAAGAGCACGAGTTGGCATTCCATCTTTGGAATAATACTGAAACAAATGACCAATAACACTAGCATTTAATTCACAAACATGTTTTAATTATCAAACTTTAGTATCTTAATATTATGATGAATAAATAGTTGAATGGAGCTCGTATGATAGAAAAAAGCAAGCAAATATAGAGGCAGAATCATGTAATTCTATCAAGATAGTAGGTGCAACCAAGAGACAATCTATAAAGGTATTCCTTCGTGTATTTTTCACTCCTAAAGTATATTTCGGCGAGACCAGCTTCACTAACGTGGCTGTGGCTGGCCTCGGTGGCTACGTGGTTTCGAAAATGCTACACATAACAGCCACGCCATGTGCGGCTGAGGTATGCAAACCTGCATGGGCTACTTTTTCTTCAGCAGAATCAGGGACTAGAACTCGAACTGTGCCAAATTTTGAGAGGTCTTCCCTCACTAATGAAACGATCGTTCTTTCGGTTGTTTGAAGTTAAGAAAAAAGAAAGATTTGAAACGATTCTCGTCATTTCTGAAGTGGCAGTCTATGAGGACAAGGAAGAACCCCTCTTCTTAACGTAACAAAAACATTGGTGAGTGGGCCGCTCTGCTCATCACAATACGTCTTCCTCCTCTGCCAATAACAGAGCCACAGTAACATCCATACTCAACGTTTCAGACAGAACTGAAGCTGAAGCCTGCCTGGCTGCTGCTGCCGAGAGGAAACTCTCTTCCCCAGTGTAGGGCTACCAAGGCTTCAGTTGGTACATGGGCCAGCTGCAGTCGTTCTAGGGGAAACCTAAGTTAAATTATAATCAGGCCTCGTTACCAAAACTTAGCAGAGGTATCACGAAAACAGGTTAGTACCTACAGATGTCGCCACATAGCCGTGCTCGAGGCCGCGCAGGGCCTCCACAGGACGGCAGGGTGATAGAGGCATGATTGCTGAAAACATTCCCCCTCACCCAGCCACCTACCACCAGGTCACCTTTCGATACCTACCGGCCCTCCTGAAATAAGCTGAGCCAGTCCTAAACTGACCTCTTGAAAACATGACATATTTGTTGATGTTTGAATGACATTTTGTTGGGTAGTAGGTACTAATTTGTTTTTGAAAAGGGTATTCAAGTAGGAAAAGTAAGAATTTGACAGGAAAAAGTTTTATTGTGATTAAAAATGCTTTAAATTCTGGAAACTTCAACTGGTTGTAGATCACTGGACATTCAACGAAAGATAATATTATTCATTCCCGATTTTTGTATGAAGGTGCTACAGAAATAAAGCCTATGAACATTATTTTATAATACAGTAAACACGATGGTTTATAAGAGTAGATAGTAAGTTAGCAACATTTCGCTTGAGAGAGAAAGAATCCAGTCCGTAGGGTAGACTCGGCCTTCATCCATGTTGTCCACAGATATGTGGCAACATCAGCAGGTATTACCTACCTCGGCCCACCAATCAGCCTAACCAGGTATCACCAATCAGCCCAAGTTATTAGTATTTAATTGAAACATGGTATTCAATTCATTACACGTAGGCAGGAGAGGCAGAATGCTTTATGTGATGAGAGGGGACAAACGGAACATCGCCCTGGTGAGACACAGAAGAAGAACTCCAGCAAAATGAATACCTAAAGGCCTGCAACGATGATCAGAGTAGGTAGGTATCCAGGATCGACTCTAGTATGGCAATCTCCACACGGGATGAAAGGCTGCAAAATGATGGGGAGAGCTCTTGAATCTCAAACCATAAGCAATTAATTACCGCTAATACACACAGGAAACACGAGGAAGTACACTTCAACAATGGGATGAAATAAAAAAATCTGATCGGCTCGCTGCAGCCCACCAAGAGAACAGACACTGCTGAACAAAGGAAACGGCCACCGACGAGAGGGTGGTGGAACCCTATCACGAAAATCTTGATCAAACCCCCTCCACACAAGGACAATCCACGTCTGTCATCTTATTGAGAAGTCACTTAACCTTTTGAGCCCTAGCTCCGCATAAATGCGGGCCTTCCTGGTGCTCGCCCTCGAATGACTCTGCCTGACTTTATGATGACTTTCCATTCAATGTTTTCAATTTCAAAAACATAAAATTTGTACGTTTTGCTAATAAATAAAATAAGTTATAATAAAAAATATAGATGAAGAAACCTCAAATTTATTAGGATAAAATAATTTTCTAAATTTATTCAGATATATAAATCTTTAATCTAATATGTAAGAAGTAATTTGCCCAAATTTGGTTTCATTTGGGTGAATATTCATATAAGGAGTGTGTGTCGAATGTGCTGTGAATGAGCAAAATAAGACAGGCCAGAGGGGTTGCAGTACGCTCAGAAGGCTGGGCAAGGGCGACCACCGGGCGCTCGCACATCTCAGGCACGAAAAGGTTAACAACAACACAAATGACCAATACTATATCACCACAGTACCAAGTAACTAGCGGTTTTGAGATATTGTTTGGCATATTTATTCATGGTGGTATCACCTTTCTGCCTCAATTGTAATGTTCATGCAGCCGTATTCTGAGAGAATGTTTAAATTTGTTTTGAGCGATTATAATTTTTATGCAGTCTCAGTACATTCATTTTTCATTCTACTACTGTTTTAATCGAAATTATACACCCTCCCCCCAGTTGTTTTTGCTCAATACAAACAAGTGATGGATTTCTGCAGCAATAAGAAGAGTAATTATCACCCTACTTAGTTAGAGCCATATGAGTGGCAGCTATATCTAAACCTGACCTTCATGCACTACCATACAGATTTCCAATGTCCTGAAGAAACCAAAATTAAAGCGAACCCAGTCCGATGAGACCTACTTTATTGAAGTACGATAAAAATGTCACAAAAATAATGCCTATTAATTTTGCAACCAATCACACTTCTCATAATCATTTGTTATACTATCGATTCAGTTCATTATACACTTACACCAATGTGGGACGCCATCTTATCACTAGATATTTCAGCGAGATCCTGTCCAAGCACTCCATAGTATAATCCATAAAATAAAAACAGAATGGCAGTGTCCATCATCGTTTGGGGTTTGACATCAATGATTCTGTTGACCCCCAACATTGTCATTACAAATATCACATATCCAATTATACCCAAACAATAACTTAGTTTGTAGATGAAGTAGAACCACTTGTAGACTAATCTGAAACAAAAGAGTAAATATTAACAAATATTACCTTAAGCAAAGAAACTGATACAGCACAGCCCATTGCCACTGTGTACAAGGTAGAGTAGCATATAACTGTGGAGGTGGTGTTATTTTGAAGTGAAGGATACTTCCAAAGTTCCATCCACCTTTCTTAATCAAAACCCTATAATAACAAGGTATATATTGCTTTCAAGTTGCATTACCTAGGAGTAGTTCCGTGAATAGGTCTTTCAATTGCCTTCCTGACGATAAAGGCAGATGTACAGGAAAATAACAACCAGAAAAATATGAATCTCCACCAATGATTTTGCAGGCACATTCCCAGAGGTATCAACCACATTCCTGCCAGAGTAACCAGCTGGAAATAATTATACATGGAAAATATTGAAAATTATGAATGAGCAACGATCAATAGGTACTTACCCAAAAATTATGGAGAACAACGACAAAATGCATGCTGATCGAACTAAACAGTCAAACAATGGAGAACGGTATCTACCAAGAATGATGATTATTACAACTAATACTTTTTTTGAATGGGATACACCGCTAGCCTGGCACCATTACAACAGAGGAGCCCAAAAGCGTTTATAGATATTTTATGTTAGCTGTGTTGGAATGGGGTGACCATTTTCCTGCTAGGAATTTATTCAATTGGAGTCATCTAGTTGTAAGTATGTGTATTTCTCAGTTAGCGTTTCGTCAGGCATCGCCAACTTCACCAGCCTATCTTTGAGTACTGGTTATCTGAGGGTAGGAACAAAGTAGTCATGTTTGCTATGGCTCACTTCCATTTTATGAATTCCTCTCCCGACATCTTGCATTGTGCACCTACTGAAAAGACCACTCTCAAACATTCAACTAGCAAGTATTTGCCACCGAGATGAAAATCAAAGGAACAAGCTAAGTAGGTAGTATTAAAATGAGACTTGGGGAAATCAATAGGGGCATGGATTTCGTATCAGTACTATTGACTATTGGACGAAACGGTACCTGAGAAATACACGTACTTACAACTAGAAGAATCAAATTGAATAAATTCCTATAGATATTTTCGATTTCAAGTCGAAAGACCCAAAATAGCGTATATGAACCACATATTGACATTTTCTGACTCCTATTTTTCCCACCCATTTGAGAACAGGCGAGGAGATAGGTCTACAACTGTAGGAGATAGGTACACACAATCATAGAGAACAACTACAGCAAAATAAAATTTCTGAAATAGTAAAAATTGAGCATTACTAACTTGATACGATTTCGGATATCTTTTCTTCCACTCTACAAGTAATACTTGAGCAACTATGACTGTTACAAAGAAGATCAATATCATCTCAGCATGCATAGATTCATGACCTTTATGGAGATTATGTATCCTGGCAAACTCCAGTCTGAAAGGGTGAAATAAACTTGAATGTACCTCAATTTTGATTACTCGAAAAGAATATTAAGGGATATTCTAGATACCAGCAAGTAATTCAAAACCTATACTTAATGTAAGTTATAGTTACCCAACTATGTATGTGTGTATGTGATTTCCATGTTTCACGTTCATAATAAATATGCATACATACATCAGAGGATCTTTGTTATTTACAATGGGGGTAAAATGTAAGGGTGTAAAAGGAAAAGGATTCTTACGAGGGTAAACTGTCCACAAATTTTCGTCACGGAGGTAAAGTGGCAATCTCCGACCCTAGGACCCTACACGTACCTACTCCAGTATAGGAACAGAGTTGTTTGCAAAATATTTGCCGGATAATTAATTCGTTACATAATTCACATTAATGACGAAAATAGTTCATTGTTGATGAAAAAAAATGCATGATGATATATGTGTACAATAGATACTCAGCAGTCCAGAGAAGAAGGGAATATTAATGGAAAAGCCACTTGGAAGTTGGCTTAGGAGTTGGTATCCAAGTACATATGATTTTAACTAACTCTCGTGTACTTTGTAATTTATATACTTTTATTAATGTATTTTGAGAGTTATGTAAGTTAGGATTTTGACTATACGTACTTCTGCAACTCCGACGGCGTAAGCTCATCTCGGCTCTGTGAAAAAGAAAAGTAAAAATCATGTAAAAGAAAAATAATCGAAGGATTCTCCAATACAGTAGCAGTTATAGTTACTGGGTTGGTCCAAAAGGATACCTACAATTGGGGGTTTTGAATCAAGAGTGATAAGGATAGGGAAGCTACCTGATGGTAGTGCTTCTAACCAAGTTACTCACAACCCTTGCCAAACCACCCTGGTTTCGCCTCAGAAAAGTTGTTTTGCCACCTGAACTACTCTTCAAACAAGGAGGAAAACTTCGTTTATAGGTGGCTTCAAACCCTGGGCCCCAGGGCAGCCACCTAAAAGCCCTTATTGTATTCATTAAACAATTGGAAAAGAAGGCTTCAAGGGTACCTACCTAAGCCAGGAGCGACACAAGTGTTCCTGCTCTCTAGTGAGTGGGACACAAGCAAATTTGCCAGGGAGATACGAAGATCATCGACTACGGCCAACCTTCAGGTGAAGACGGCTTCAAAAAAGTAGGGTTTTCGACACAAATTTTCCACAGTGAGGCCAACCTACGCAACTAAGGCCTCCCAAACTAAGGGGCTCAAGGGCCATGAGTCATGGTAGTAGACAGTGCTGAAACCCTCTCTCAGTACACGCAGGCGACTGGTTTTTGCTTTTATCATCAAATTCTTCCCAGAGAATGTATTGCCATGCAAATTTGAATTTAGCATTATAGTATATGTCAAGGTAGAGAGGGGTGAAATATTGATGGTAGGTACATCGTAATTTCCTCCTCCCCCTTGCTGCAAGAGAGGTAGTGACGGTACGTCATATGTCAACCCGGTCTAGCCGTTGTGTAATAATAGGCCAGATCAGGTGACAGCTCTTGTATGGACACACCATCTCAGGAGAAGCCTCTAATCAGCCGTTAAAAGAACATTGCGAGAACTGGTCGCAAACGATCCAGGCGCTATCTGTTGGGAGCTCAGGGACCATGATTGGTCCCTGTCATCAGTCATGATTGGTATTCTGAAAGTATGATATAGAACGCCCGGGTGAATAACCAGACCAAAGCTCAAGGTCCAATTTCCAGCCTGGTCCCTGTCATTCCTAGTGAAATAGTCGGGAAAAGCAGTAGTCGCCGCCATCAGTTGTTCTTATCAGTTGTTCACCTGAAGGAAGCGCTAGAGGTCATGGATAAGTTTTACATATATAGTACCCACACAGAAGTGGGCTTTCCTTTTCCTTCTTCCATGCAAAGCGCCTGAGCTATACAGAGTGCCCCCACCACCTAACTCCTTTAGTATGCATTTTAGAGAAAAAAAATCAAATCGTAGCTACCCTTTATTTTTAGCGTAGAATCCAAAGATGACAGTTTGGAGCACGTGTGCATGCGCAAAACGTGTACAACGCGCACTAACTTTGTTTTTCAAATAGGAAACCCCATTATTTATTACAGATTCAGATTCTACATGAACTTTCAAGAAAAATTAGCCTATCATTCGAATTTTAGACACGCGAAAAATGTGCGCAAATTTCCAAAAACCGAGTTTTGAGTAAGTATTCAATTACCACATGCGATTGGTAGGTACATATTTATCATATAAATGATTATTTGGCGTATTTTTTCACGCTGAATCGCATGGTGGTATCAGTTTTTCGATTTGGTCAATACTACCTGCACCACGCATCTGTTCAGCAGATTTAGCCACACACTACCGCCCTTCCAGGATAATGTACAGTTGGCACTATTTGTACTTACAAGTGATTGAAGGGAAGCGTAGCAGCTTCACACCGAGATTAGGTAAAATATAGGTAAGACAGAATAGCTCAGACACAAGTGTGAATTTTTCATCTACCTACCCTGAAAACATACCGCTTAATAAACTTTACGTACTATACACGAGTCTTTAATACAATCATTTCACTTACTTTATTACTCAAAGTAATCAACCATTGTTCGGCATGCGAATCGTCGACAAGACGACCTTCCGGTGTCACCCTATCAAGACTCATAATGTCAGGCGCTCTTGTCACTGCCTTCTCTTGCTCCTGACGACGATCAGTGAAGTCATAGGATGAAGCCGAATAAAAAATTGGAACACCAGTTCATAGTAATCTGACGAATGTCACAATGGACAATAACGAGTGCTTCGTGTCAACCATGGTATGGTTCAGTATCGACTGTGTCACTGTGTGTGTGCATAAACCTATAAACATGAATGTATGAATGAGTATCTCCGCTTCTTCCAAGCTTCGCTGCCTCCAGCTGAGGCTTCTTCTTCTTCCAGTTAAATTGTCTTGGCCGCAGCCATGCCGGACATAAATGGTGTTGTTCAATGAATCTGATGATCTTGATGAGGATGAGTAATGATGGTCTTGATGAGACGAGGAGGGAAGACCCCGCACTTCGTGGATAAGGCAAAGTGGAAGAGGGGAAACCTTCACTGTGTCTCGGGTCGGGTTCCTTATCTCTGCAGTAGGTCAGCTTTTTCAGGTAAACTCAACATTATTTACTTTGCTCCCTTTTCCAAATTCCCATTCATAGGGTAGGTGGGGGCAAAGACCCGCATTTTTTGGTTTT
>JAEMON010000001.1:86397119-86417460 GCA_030264115.1 Lygus lineolaris | reverse complement strand
TCAATAAAAATTGTAACAAAAAATCATGCGCAGACCCCATTTTGAACACCCATTTTTAAAAAAATGTCTAGGGGGGAGTCCCCCGACCCCCCTCTTTTTTTTTTGATTCCGTGATTTTGCAAAATTTCGAATGTGTTTAAGCAATTCTGAGAATCATATAATTTACGTACGCAGGACGCCTAATTTTGTCCTTGAGAACAAGTAGATTTTGATAATGCGCATTCTCCAGTACCTACTTTCGCCTTATGAATAAATAAATAAATATATATATATATATATAGCAGAATGTATGAAAGAACAACAGTTTAATAGGTACCACATTTGGAAACAAAATGATCAATATATATGATTCTACATAATCCTTAATATCTAATAATAAATACAGTCTTGAGGTTTAATATTTTGATGTTTACAAGTAGTATTTAAAAGTATTTAGAATAAAATTAGGTACAATTGCTCCAATAAAAATGGTTTTCAGAGTAAGTAGAGATGCAGGAGTGGCTCAGGTGGTGGATCTTTACTGAGGTAAACTATAGGTGGGAAGCGCTTGTGAAGTGCTGTTAATGCCTCCCTACAACTCAAAAACCGCTAAAAAACAAAAACAAAAAACAAACAGATATACCAACCAATTGACTGACCTCAACTGCGTCGGATGATATGAACACTTGACCATAGTAGTTGCCTTTTAGGTAGGTAAGAGGAAAAAAGTTCTGTTCACGCAACATGGTTCATGAGCGAATTGTCAAAGAAATATTTTTACGAATTTTGTGGGTGATTATTATAGGAAATTGCCCTGATTCCAAATATACTATATGTTTCAAAGTTTAAGATGGTAATTTACAACAAAAACCTCAAAAAACACGTTTTTTAAAAGCGAGTTTTGACTTCACATATGAAAAATTTGACCCCTTAGAGTACTCTAAAAATTCTTTCCAACGAACTCACCCTTCCCCTTGATATTATTGACTTTTTTATTTTTTAGATCGATCCTAGGGTTTATCACACACACTCATACACGCGCGCGCGCGCGCACACACACACACACACACACACACACACACACACATATGAATAAGTAATATATGAAAATATATACATTTTAAAAAGTGTTAAACTTTGGGAATCGTTTTAGAATGGCCTGGAACGATTTCCATGAAGACATTTTTCAAAAATTTGCATAAGTTAAATTTTTAAGCCGTTGCAATAGCTGAATTTTCTTCGAAAATTCGCTAAAAAAAAAAGTGTACTTTGGGAATTGTTTTAGAATGGTTTGCACTTTCAGAAAATTCACAATTTATGAACCATACACCTTCAACATAACTCATGTATGTGTCATCAATTTTTTCATAAATACTTGTACAAAGATCATGTTAATCATAGCTTACATTATCAAATCAACAATCAGTCCTGTTTGCACAAGTTTCTTTGTTTGTGTTAAAAAACTTTGATGATTCACGAATGAAACTATGAAACGTTGGTACCCTAAGCCAATTTTTATCGACCGCACGTCAACAACCACTCGAAATTATCAGATTTAAAACAAGTGTCCACGTAAATAATGCCTTGGTGTTGGTGCTGCTGTCGTGTTAAACTTCAGGATTTGTGTCTGACTGTTTGAAAATGGATTTCCATGAAGAAAAATTTCCAAAAATTGTCAATTTGAACATTTTGACAAATTGCAAGCTTCATATTCTTTGAAAATTCGCCAAAATCGATTCTACTCTAAAAAAGAGACCTTCCTCACTTTTCACGACGGTCAAACAGAACACGCCTGAAAGTTGATTTCCGAAAAGTTCTAATACGTTTCTTTGCTATATCCTCAAAGCATTATTATTTCTAAACTTTTCTGCATTCTATTCTATTAATCTATAGTAATAGGATTGTTATGGATCACTAGCAGTTACTAGTAACATGTTTGTGATGCTGACTGAGCATGTTTCAATAACGTAGGGTAACCTACCTATGTACTTAACAAAATTGTCTTTTCGCGTTTTTGGTTCTGATCAAGTAGGTAGATACTGAAAAGAACCTCCCAGTGTGAGTTCCAGTTCTTAAAAGTCTGCTGGAATGTGTTTACACGAAAACGAAGTAAGTATTTAACGAATGTAAGTATTTAGTCTACTCATACACCCCCCTGCCTTGATAGTTGCTCACTAAAGATTTGCGAGTAAACCGAGGGTAACAACCTCGTAATTGGGCTAGCTGACGAAGGACACATTAATAATTATTAGGTAGGAAATGCCTTAAAATTAAGGGTTTCATAAATGAGAATAATGAGCAACTTGCATGGGTTGCTAAATTGATTTCCTTTCACCTCGGATTTGGACAAACTAAAAAACTCTCAGTTGCCAAAGTAGCTCGAAATCCTTTTCCTTTGTATTACTGAACTAGGTACCTAGGGTGAGGGGCCCAATCGTTACCCAGTTCTTTCGACATGTCAGTCTCCTTTACTATTTCCCATTTCCTTTAAACATTTTGCAGTTCGTCCAAAGAGGAGTTCTCAAGAATAAATACTAGAAAAGAAATTTTGAGATACGTCCAAATGCTAATTTACAATTTAAGTCCAAACACAGTTTTTGTTTCTGGCCCAATCGATGCGCACTTTGAATTTTGCTATTTGAGGTAGGTAATGAAGCATTTAGTTGCCTCCAATTGTCCATTATGGATTACGGCTCAACAAAAACCATTAGTAGGTACATGGCATTGGCCCGGAAATGGCATGGCGTCTGAAACTGTGTATATTGAAGATACCTACTTGGTTTTGGGTCTGTCATCAGGATAGGTATTATATCGAGCTACAAGATAATCTCGAACCTTTCGCGCCCAGAAGAGTCGTGGTGCCACTCTAGCCCCTTGGTGCCACTCTGGCACCAGGAGTGGCGCTTTATGTAGATTTAAATGTTGAGTGTTGATCTAGGATTTTTGAAGCTTTTTCATTCGTGGTGCCTTAATGGTACAGGTATAGCTCCACACAGATTACATGTAGGATATTGTTGATTTTCAAGAGACCATCCATGACCTATACCGTCCACCAAATTTGGACGACGATGAATAGTATTAATGCTTCAATGTTACGTTTGTGTATGCCCAACCACTGAGACTGGTAATCTGTCATTCTCCGATCAGAATCAAGATGAGAATATAGGAGGGCGGCCAGACCTAGAAAATTGAATAGGTAGGTAATAAAAAACGTTTCTGAGTGAATTAGCTTACCCATCGTAGTTTTGTAATATTGTGGGCTTATTTTCATTTTTTTCCTTTAAAATCTTACACCACTCTATCAGAAAATTAGTCAACTATCATTTACAATCAAGAAATCGATCATTAAAGGTGCCTGGAAGACGCCAAACCCTTGTGAATGAGACTACCTTTGCTTACCGAAAGTGTTGGCAATCTGCAGCTACTTCGATCTCTTGATTATGAACACAAATTATGGAAATATTTTGGACTACTGGGTTATCGAACCGAATATCGATTGAAGAGATGAGCTTAGCGAGTCGATTCCATGGTGTTACAACAAAGACAACTGGAGTGTATCGTTTGTGGAAGCAAAAACGCTTGAAGGTGAGCAACGATGGGGCCTCTCACCCTACATTATGTAGATAGGTACCTACCTCTTCGATCAAAAATACTGAACTTCAACTTATCTAACTATTCATAAATTATATTTGGAACTAATTCATCATATCAGACATGTTTACTCAGTTGACTAGACACGAAATAGGCACCACGTTATAACAAAATAGGCACCACGAACACACAAAAGTTAGTGATCATCAATGACTTTCATAACTGGACTTCTTTTTGCGCGTTCTTACATAATTTTCTAGAAGGGAAGTTGGACTGCATGGATGGTGAAACAGTTCTTGAATCCACTCGCTGTCCATCTTCTTCTTTTAATATTGATTCTCTCACACTTTCTATTGTACCACTTGCTTCCACTGGACTTTGAATAATCGGAGTTGTGGAAGCTGATATATGAGGTGTAGTTATATCCCCTTCAATCGCGCTGGATCTCCTGAGTCTACCCTAAAATTGAGAAAGAAATTTATTATGAAGAGTAATGAGGAATGGACGTCCCTTTTATTATTCTTTAAAATTGTAGGTTTAACGGAGCTAGCTTTCCAAATAGGTGCAATGTCAAGGTTCGGAAATGAACAGAACGCGTTTTTCCTTTAGCCTAGCTAGGTACTCGAATTTCGGGGCTGAAAATTGGGGGACAGGGGTTTTTGAGGGTGCTGAATCCGATTCTGAAGTTAAAAAAATAGCACATTCCGACCCATGTCCATTCCTCATTGCAGCACATATCACGGTTTTTCTACAAAAGTGGCATAACTCGAAATGTGACTTATGATTTGGTGGATGTATGATTATGAAAGGACAAGGTTCTGTTATAATTGAGACTAGATTAAATTCAAGGCCAGAAGCCTGTCCTTGTCGGGGGGGGGGGGGGGGGGGGGGGGACCAATGACTTGAGTCGTTGACATAGAAGTTTTGTGTCCCTTCTCCCATGAATAACTGCTCGCTGTTTGTATTTTCATTGGCCAACCTCCTCGAGGGAAGAGAAGTTCGTCCTGCAGCCACCCATCCAAGTAGTAACCATGCCTGACGATGTTTAACTTCGGTAATCTGATGGGAACGTGCTATAATGCCGAAAAAACGTGCTATTTTCAACAAAATGTTGTGTATGCTGCCAAGACCTCGACCAATTTGCGAGGTTATTTTGGTTTACTATTTTCATTAATAAACCTTTGGAATCAACCACGGGTAATAAAGGTGACAGAATGACCCTCTGGCAAATAGGGAGGGCGCCCCTGTCCCTGCTATTGTTATTCCCTCGTTATGGGTCTAACCTCAGCCCAATTTCTAGCGAACTGGACTTGTGACGTAGTAATTTCGTTTTTGAGCAGAAAACATGGGGCATATTAAGATTCAGAGCAAAATTTCCAATAAATTTGGAGCCAAGCTTAGTTTTTGTCAGATTGGAACCACTGTGTGGCGTCACCCCCTGCAGTGCGATTCTGCAACTCGTTACAGCAATATAATGACAGCGAAAATTCGTTTCAAAAACGAAAAGTCTCAGTGTCGCTGAGTAACGACGGTTAGTATTCTGTAAACGTCGAATACCGACACAAGACTGAAAGTTGTCGTAGTACCAGCCAAAAACTGTCGTTACTGTTTCAGAAAGCCTTCGACCCCCTAGTACGCCAACCAATGAGCGTGGTTTGACAAAAGTAGCTAAAATCGCACACAATTTCATTACCTATTCGTATTATTTGAAACAGGTCTTTGAGTTGTTCAAGTGATGAAGACGTGTACGATCCTTCTGCTACTATCTTGTTATTGTATTATTTACTTCTATTCTATTGTTATAGGTAGTTAAGTGCTGTTGTTGTTTTTCATTAGATAGATAGATTTCATTTTCGGTATTGCCATACAGAAGAGTATATAATACACAGTCAAGACTCTGAATAATTGTATCATTGTATCTCTGTTTAATTGGTATAAAAAAGTGAAGCTCCCAAAACAATTTTCTAAGAGCACCTACATTATTGCGTGTACATAATTTCAATGGTTAGACCATCATCAGTAACAAACAATGACAACAATAAGCGATGGCCTAACTGTCGAAATCGATTTAACTTTGCAACTAATTATTTTCGTGGAAATAGACAACGTTTTTCATTACCTCCAGTTTCTTTTTATTACGATAAACAACACCACCTATCATGTGGCTAGCAATCCGTAATAATCTACTGTACCTACATCATACATCACAAGTCCAGTTTGCTGTTCCTACATCAAACCATCAAAGCAAAGATTTTCAAAGATTACCTGATATCTTTCCATTTCTGGAGTAGTTGCTAGGAAAAAAGCGTTATTTTGAAATTTATCGTCATCGGAAGCTTTGAGTCTTCGTTGTATAAGTCCTTCCATTAGTAGATAATCACTTTCTTCAGCATCACGTAAGTGTTCTTTTTCCAGAAATCGTGCCATTTCTGGGTTTGACATCTCAGAATGATGACGAGATCTCCTTCCAGAAATGTGCCCCTCACCATGACGAGGAGGTGTAAGCAAGCTTGGTGACTTAGGAGGGCTTAACAAACCACAAACTGTTTCAAGCTCATCAGTTATGCTGCAAAATATTATAATATAAGTATCAGTAGAATTTATAAAATGAAATTATCATGAAGTAAATCTAATTTGCTTTAATTATGAACCATAATGGGGGTGATGTGAGTTTCAAGGATTGTTAGACACAGCCTGACAGGGTAGATAACTCCAAATGTTTTAAAGAATTTGTAGAAAAATAGGTTAAATTGAATGGGAATCAGATTTTGGATGGCAGCAATTTTTTATCATTCGGAAGTAGCGAAAAATATTAGTCAATCCTGTTATGTTTAGTTGATCAAGCAAATGTGTAGGTAGGTACATGCAACATTAAGGTGGAAATGAGGTGAGGTACGAATATCACTATTTTATTGCTTCAACAATTTTGAATAGAACTGTATAAAATATCTTTGAAAACTTGGGTCCACCAAAAATTATGGAATCAATAAAGTACCTTGTATATTCCGAGTGCATTGCCATCAACATTGTACGAGGATGACTAGAAGGCGGAATAACTTTAATGCGGGGTTCCGCCCAAGTGACAGACCTCTCTACCATCGCCATTCCTAGACGAACAGAAGAATCTGCTGTTTCTGGTTCTGAATGAGTTTGTGATAGTTGCCGGTTAACTGTAAACAGTAAAGAACTTCTTCTGCTTTCTCTTTCTTCTTGTTCTCCTTCTTCTTCGTCATCATCTTTACCTTCTGTTTCACCTCCACCCCCTTCAGAACTTTCTTCAGACAACTATAAGAAATCATGTTATTTTCATAATAATATAAAAAATCGCCTACCAAACTTTGGACTCATTATAATTAGTAACTAGCTAAATTTAATTTGAAAATAAAACATAAAATGTTGAACTTAAGGATTCAAATCGAAATCGGTGGGTAAATTAAAATGGATGTACAACTTCGGCCAAGTAAAATTCTGCAATAGCTTCATTCTATTCAAAAATCCGCTGTAAGGCCAAAGAACAAATGGACAAATATTGAATAATTGGAATAGCTCAACCCTGAAATGGTCGATGAGGCCTGACACACCCCACACAATGTTTAAGGAAAATATTTTAGGCACATTTTCAGAAAATTTCTGCTGATGGCTGTAATATAGCATTAAGAACGCTGGGGTCCGGGAGACTACCTGGCCCCACCTGGATATAAAACAAATAGGAATAGGTAGAGGTCGCGCAGAACCTATAATGTTCAGAACTGCTCATATGTAGTAGCTCTTGGTTTTTGCATGACCACTAGTACCTAGACAGATAGATGTGTAAATCCCTAACATTATCAAAGTAGAAATACGTACGTTTTTAGATTTGTTGTCAGGTGGCTCATCTGATTCCATACAAGGAATCCTAAGAGTGTCACTTCTCTGGAAAGGGGGGTTGGGTCTAGGATGTGGATGGAAGTGTAATGTATCGTGGAGAGCATGTTCAGATACAACTTCAGTCAATGCCCTCACTGGTGGACCTCGTCTGCGTTGGCGGTCCAGAACATTGAAGTCCATTGAAATCTGATTGGAAGAAAACCAAATTACCACTTCAACAGTCTGTAGAAAGGAATGTATGCAATGGGCAATGATCATGGTTTGTTATTTCATATTTTATCAGAAGTTAATGAAAATATATGAGCAAAAATAGCATGGAATCGAGAAGAACGCCGTGGTGATTGCAAGATTGAACCTCTCACCATGGAAGGAGGAGAAGGAAATTCCACTCAATGTAAAATGACGTGCAGAAAAATATCCCTACTTCAACAGGGATCTACCGGGGACGTGTAGAACTAGAAATATAAATAGATTTAAAAAAATTCGAATTTTCAATCAATATTGGTATTATACTTTTTCCGAGCAACCGATTATACTTTTTATCAGGCAACCACTTCTCCCAATTTTTATGGATATAACCACTTGAAATGTATTATATATACCCCTCAAGTTTCAGGATTTTGGTGACGCAGGAACAGCGGGTTTCAAGGTCATGTGAAAATGGCGGATCATGGAGAAACACAGACTGACACAGAAAAAAAATGGTTCAGAAAGCTTTAGAAACGTAAAAAGCAAGTGGCAAAACTTCTTTCATTTCTTGCACAGTTCCTTGCTAAATTTGGAAGTGAGGAAGCAAAAATCTTTGAAAGGCAGCACCATGGTTCGGGAGGGAGAGCCCTAATGGTTATTAGTTGTACTAAAGGCTTAAGCACGTGGGCGCTAGGGGTCAGGTTTGTCGAAGCGAAAAAAGACTGCACGATTCTGGGTATCAAGTGGAACTTCCTTCCCCTTCTTCCCTGCTCTCACTACCTAAATGTTCTCAGGTTATCTGACAGGCTGACGGACTCCATTCCTTGATGTACTCGAGGTTTGTCTGAACGTATTGACCCATGCAAAAAGTGATTGACGATCCGGGAACGGGGCTAAATTGAACCAATTTTGGAATACGCGCTAAGACACTCGATCGAAAAGTAGGCCTCGACGGCACACGCTCGTTCCACATTTCCAACGCAAGACCCCTTCGCAACGATAAGACCCCTTCCACCCTGCTATGACCCCTCCAACCTGAATGGCGCACTTAAAAAAAAAAAAAAAAAAAAAAAACCAACTAGCCCCAGCCTTTAGTTCCCAGAGAAGTTGTGGATGGTAGGATCATTAGAAAGCGCCAGAGTTTCTTACTTCAGACTCTGAATGTTCGCTGGCTCTCCTCAATCGGAATGGAGCACTACAGCTTCCTGAAGTACCACCACTTGGTGCACCATCACCTGCAAAGTCAGTAGTGTCCACTTTGCTGTGCAAACTCATGAATCTGTGAATAACTGATAATGTAGAGGAAGTTTGCTCCGAAATATCCTCAAGCTTTCTCAACCTCAGCTCAAATGCCTGAAAGCCAATAAATTGAGAATAATCAAATCTATTCACCATATAGGAAAAGCAAGCAGAAAATTGAATTGAATAGATATCTACCTACAAAGAAGAAACCGAATTATTGTTAGCTAGGAAGCTTTTCCACAGGTAACTAATCAGAAACAGATATCTGCCTACGTGTGCATTAGTCAGTTACCTGCTTGTTAATAATTGATAGGACGTAGAGGTCTACAATGTCTAAATAATTATCTACATAGGTATAAAGCTGCAATTGTATAAAAATCCATCTAAATTGGTTCATATTACAATCACTCACCTGAAGAGATGAATTTTGGTTGTTCTCTTTTTGAATGATGTCCTCGATTTTTTGAGAAATATTTTCAACACGTTCAGTGGTTTGTTTGATTCTTTCTTCTGTTGACTGATGAAGTTTATTTTCTTTTTCCCTAAAATAACCTTCTACGCACTCTTCTTCGAAATCATACAGCCTTTCAAGATCTTCTGAATCCAGAAAAAGTTTCAATCCATTGTCATAGGTTTCTTTGTCTCCTCTCACTTTTCGTCTCAGAAATTTCAGTAACAAGTATATATGACTAATGAAAATCATTGGAGGAGGAAGTACAGGCTTTTGTTCATATTCCATCACAACAGTAAACCTTTGAAACATCCACACCTGAAAGAAGTACGACATACCTAGTTTAATCCCAATCGTCATTGGATGGTGAAGTCGTTTGAATTCTATGATAAATTGTTTTGCAGAATATTGTGTGAATAATGGTATGCACAATTCGTTGAATTTTCTTCAAACACAAATTACTGTGATTGGGAATAAAGAATCTATGGATCAATTTTGTACAGTAATGAGGGAAAGAGTCCTTTTTTGTATTCTTTAATATTAGACGGAGAGCTTCCCAAAACATGCCGGTTCAGAAATAAATGGGAGAGAGCAAAAAGGGAAAGGAAAAGGCGTGCGACGTCATCTGGTAATTGCCTTCTTGCTCCGTAACGTGGGAACTGTGTGCAAGGGAGATTTTTATTCCAGCCAAACTAATCGAATTTGAGGCTGAAAATCGGACGCGAAGTGGGTTTGTGGAATTCGATATTGCACCCAAACAATTTGATTCTCCCCATCAGTTATCAACACTAAATCAATTTACGTAAAACATCCTCCAGTATCAGATCCACGGATTATTGTCTCAAATTGGTTAGCACGTCGAACATATCTGACACTTTGGGGATTCTACCTTATAAATTTGGTTGGATCAGACAAATATCTATCTAGTACCTACCTATCAAGAATATGGGTGTTGTGAGCAAAAGCATGCCTGCCCTAGCAAAAGTACAGAAAATATATCATAAAACTCATTCGTGGGTCAGTTTGTGTCCTACCCTCAAAATTTGGTCTCAATCAGCTGTGTCTTATCTGGGCATATTTGCGTTTCATAACTGAACTGAGCTTGACTATAGGAAGGTTTAGGCATAGGCAAGTACTCGCAACCGCATAAAACAAGGATATTTCAACTTACCTGGTGTGATACAGAGTTCACCTCAAAGAATATATTATTAAACACAGCAATAAGAAGATTAATGAGGAGGATGTTTGCGACCAAAAGGTAGGTCGACATAACAACTACAGTGATCCAGCGCCCTGTTTGACAAGGATCCATTCCTGGTGCATCCCCACAAGGTGGATCAATTGTATCAGCAAATACCTGGAAAAAGAAGCTATTTTAATGCCTGTTTCGAACTACTCATTGAAGCCCCAATAAACTGAAGTTTCCCTTCACAATTAGTTCACCGCGGGGAATTTGGCTAGTAGGTGGTTAATGCTTATTCCTATTTTATATGCCTATAAGCTAAACATTATTGCATTACATTACACTTTTATATGCATAAGCACATGGGGATCCAATCGCGAAAATTCTAATGAACAATCCAAAAATACCGTGAAAATTGCGCCCAAGTATTTTGTGAGACGATTAAACAGGAATTCAGGTTGGCACTCCCGCAGATGCTACAATTGGTCTGATAGCGATGTGATTCGTAAGGGACCATCTACCAGCAATCCTGCGTGATCCAAGGAACTTTAATTGAAATCGGCTAACAACCTTCCCAAAACCTCTAATACTTATATTGTTGGTTGGTTTCGCCCATGTTTTCCTAATGGTTAGGGTGACTTGAGTGTCAAGTTAACACAACGAACTTGGTTTTTAGCTTTTATTGCTGTGCTGAGCACTTTCAACAATCATGTGATCTCTTCAGAGCTTTCAATAAATAGTGGTGTTCGGGGAGTGGTTAGCCTTCCAGTCAGTATTGATTCTGATAATTTGGCTTTGACTTTAGGGCCAATTTCACCAAAAAATCTTAACCATGTTTAAAATTAATCATTGATTTTCCGAATCAGAGATTTGAGACTTTGATTTAGGAAAATGGGTTTCACGAGTGTAATCAACGATTAAAAAGATTCCATAAAACGTTGTTTTAATAAATCGTCGATTTCACTTTTAAACGTTGATTTAACGGTATCTTGGAGGCATTTGCCCGCCAAAATGGAGGCTTCGGGCGAGATTACAACTGATACCGTAGTTTTCAGTACTCAGTACCTAGTTGCTGACGGAAGTGCGTTTGTCCTCTATTCATTTGTGTTTTCGAGTTTGATTTTGAGTGTCACTAAAAAGCGAACCAAAGTTTGACGCGAGTGAAAAACGAATTTGGGTTGACATTGTTCTCAAGTTAGTATTACAACATTATGGTCATGCTGCATGAACGCCTAGAACTTTCTCGCTGATAGGTAAAACTCTTTCTCTCTTTCTTCAGTTCCAAGAAACGATAAAGCTATAAATATAATATTACTATGCCTTTTCACTTGATAATAATTAAATATTAACTCGATAATAATAAAAATGAACTCATTTGTCACTTGTGAACCTACTCAATCTAAACTCAATCCTATGTGCCATTTGTTCGAGGACTGATGAAACTGTTGATTTTGAATGACGGTAAGTAACAGTAACTACCTACCTCAACACAAAATCTATTTCATCGAACTCCAAATGAATTTGTGTTCTCTCTCTTATCCATAGAATCTCTCATCTCTGTCTTCATATTAAATATGACATATTTTGTCAATTTCGTCCTCTGTCTTCATATTCGTCAACTTTGTCCTTGTCCAACCGAATCATTCCCCTAGGTAAAGTAGGGACTCATTTTTGTGGACGTACAAGAATAATATCTAAAATGGTAGGTCATCAAGAATAATAGTACATTGTTCTCATGAAAACTGAAGAACTGGAAAGATTTCGGAGTGGTAAGGCTGGCTACGCACTTGCGGTTTTCAGCCGCGCGATTTAATTGCCACAGAAATGAGACATACGAAACTCAATGGAAGATCGCGGTTTTTTAGTCGCAGGTGCGCGTTCTTCCAATGAGTTTTCTGCGTTTCATTTCTGGGGCGATTAAATCGCGCGGGTGAAAACCGCAAGTGCGTAGCCACCCTAAATCGTTGATTTAGGGCTCTAACCAGCCAAAATCGGCTGGTTAATTTAAATGACTGATTCATCTCTTTTGATCGTTGATTTATTTAAAACGACGTTGGTGAAACCCGACATCGTTGTTTAACATCTGAGATCTTTGGTTAAATAACTAAACTTTGATTAAAAACTTTGGTGAAACCTGCCTTTAGTTAGAACGTTGACCTTAGCTCAATTGGTGGTGTACCTATACATTTGTATTAGCTTAATAACTCCATGGCCCTTCCTTGTTTTTAATCTGTTTATTCTTGTTAATTTAATCTGTGTCTTTGATTCTGTTTATTGTCCCGTACATGTTCTTCATTCCATGTTTGCTTGGTTTAATACTGTTATCAGCTCTTTGGGTCAGCCTTTTTAATATGTAATTTTGATAGTTTTTGTGGGGCTTGTCTTCTTGGGGATCGACTAGTTCTACTCTTGTCCGCTCTCTGGGAGTTGATTGCAACTGTGCGAAAATGGTCTGGGAATTTGGATAGTAGGCGTCCAATGCTTATTCCTACTTTATAATCTACACATTATTCCATACCCACCTAGGGATCCAATCGCGAAAATTCTCATGACAATCCAAGAATACTGTAAAAATTGAGCGCAAGTATTTCGAGAGATGATTAAACAGGGATTCAGGTTGTTACTATGTACCGCAGATGCTACGATTGGTCTGATAGCGTTGAAATTCTTAGGGGACTATCTACCAGCAATCCTGTGGGATCGCAGGAAATTCAATTGAAACCTACCCAAAACCTCTAATACCTATAATACCTATACCTACACCTCTACCTATTAATTTATCCTAATGATAGAACTCAGTGAGAGGTTTCCAAAAAGGTGCTACATAATAGGTACTTATCTATCTGATTAACGAAATCTATGTCGTCACGAACATTCCCTCTTGGCTCCAAGAGGTTTTTGAGGACTCTGAAACCGAATCTGTAGTGAAAAAAATGGATATTTTCACCCATGGACAAAGGCCATTGTGAGAGAATTACGAGTGGTAATGATTGGCGGACACGGGTACCAACAAACAGACAGACACTGAACTTGATTTATTCAGGAAGGTCTAAAGCGCTAAAATGCAATTACACACTTTTTATATCCTTTTTGAAACAAAAAAAATCATTTTTCAAAACTGATACTAAGGTTTATGTTGGAGGGAAGTCATAAATACTTGAATGTACAGTAAAGGACCTACCTCTCAGTAAAAAGAAAATGTTGTCTATTTCCACGAAAATGATGAGTTACAATACAATAACAAAAAAAAAAAATCATTTTTCAAAACTGATAGTAAGGTTTATGTTGGAGGGAATTCATAAATACTTGAATGTACAGTAAAGGACTTACCTCTCAATAAAAAGAAAATGTTGTCTATTTCCACAAAAATAATGAGTTACAAAGTTAAATTTCGACGATTTTGACATTTAGTTCATCATCAGCAACAAACAAGAACGAGTTCTTCTTTATTTAACTTTGAAACTCATTATTTCCAAAAGACACATTTTTTTATTGACTTCTTTTTATTGAAATGGATTTCCACAACTTCATGGCGAGTGATTCAATTCGACTTACCTCTCCATACAACATGAAATATGGCTGGTAGAACACATATTTGGCTAATGACCAACTGGGATCTGAATTTGGATATAGGATTGCTTGCCGGCAAACTCCGAAGCTCATCAGAACCACAGCGAGCAGAACAACAAAGTAAATCATATTCTTGACCATTTTGCCCATCATCGTGACAAGTGGACCTGAAATTTTTTAAAAAAAAAGGTTCCATTCATGCAGCATGAGTTGATCAGCGAATTTTCAAAAAAAAATTTCAAACTATTTTGTGGGTGATTCTTATAGGACATTTTGCGCGGATTTCGAATATACCATAGGTATTCATGTTTCTATGTTGAAAATGGTGATTTACACACGTTTTTTACCCTTCATTTCCAGAAATTGACCGCTTTGAGTAGGTAATCCAAAAATCCAATGCAACCAACTAAAATTGGTTATGCAAAGTAAAAGGGTTCCATTACTACCTTGGATGGAGGTATATTTGATACCTCCTTGCCATATATTTGAGTTGAATAATAAAAAATACTTGGTTGTCGTTGATGCATTATCCAACTATCCAGAAGTAGGTAACAGAGATGGAAAATCTTAAAAGCTCCACAGTAGTTTGTAAAATGAAAAGAATCTTTGCTTGGCACGGGATTCCAGTAATTGTGAACAGGGATGGAGCTTTATGCTTTAATTCAGAATTATTTGGGACATTCTCAAAAGAGTGGGGATTTATCCACGTAATTTCTAGTCCACACTACACTCGTTCTAACGGCTTGGCCAAAAGTTCGGTGAAGTCAGTAAAGACAATGTTCAAAAAAGTAGTTGAAACTAACGAATACCCATATCCCGTGTTACTACATTTCCGAAATACTCCTAAAAATAATATCAGTTTTCTGGCAGCAAATCTGATGGGTAGATCCCTCCGGACCAACATACCTTGTTCATTTAAGTCACTGGTTCCGAAAATCACTTGTGGAAAGGATAGGAAACTGATTAATGAAAAAATAAATAAATCAAAAATGTATTATGATAGGTCAGCAACAAATAGAGCCAAATTTAAAATTGGCCAGCAAATTTTGTTCAAGAAATTTCCGGTATCTACATGGACTCCGGGAGTTATTCTTAAAAAGGATAGGTGTTGTACCGAAATGCAGGGCAGCTGAAACTAGTAACACATCTTGTACACCATTGCATAGACCGAAATCTAGTCCAGGGATCAATACAGGTAGTCCTGGAATAAATAACGGAACTAGTCCTAAGCCAACCTCATCACACGTCAAAGTAACCCGTTCAGGCCGAATCATAAATCCACCTATTAGGTTGATAGATGAATTGTAGGTCATGGAGTTGTTAGATTGGATTTTTGACTGTTAAATTGAATAAGCTCCTACAAAATATTTGTTCCAGGCTTGATCGGATGCTTTGGAAACATGAAGAAGTTTTGTATGGTACCTACCTCTAAAATTGGTGGTGAAATACTCATGTAATAATAATAGTTTTAAAAACTATCAAAACCCTATTAAATTTTTTTTATCATGATCTTCGTATAACAGTTAGCAGAATGTATGTTCTATTTTAATGAAATTAGTATGTAGAATTGTTCCTGAATTTGTTCCTGTGTAGAATTGTAGTACCTATGTAGAATTGTGCATGTATCTTACAATCTTTGAATAATGTAGTGCTCGCTTAATTAATAATGAAATTTGAATGTAAAATTAATGTCGGCTATAGTAGGATATTTCTGGTATTTGTGTGAACAGGAAGGTGTTGTAGGATACCCAACCTACTGGGGGCTGGATGTATCTAACGAAGCCATTCATCGAATATACTTCTAACTAGCAAGTCCCTACCTCTCTCGTCCTTTCATTTCACACCTTTTCATTTTAAATCTAAAACAGTGCTTGTCTTTGATGATGGATTAAAATGTTTCTTTTTGATCTCGGTTTGCAATGATTGGCTTGAATAATCTCATCGCACCTTTCTTATGGCTTGCATCATTATTGAAACTAAAATATGGATATGATAGGTACTGTAACAAAGTAGCCACTCACCTAAATACTTATTTACACCGAGGATATTCAAAATCCTTAGGTACCAATACACTATATCCACACAGAACATAACACGACCAATATCGTGAGATGATGGCTTCAGTCTCAGAGAAAGACCAATAAAGAAAAATATAATGGCCACGGCATCACAAGGGTTCCATGTATTCCAAGCCCATACAGCCAGTTTGTGACTGGAAAGATGGAGATTATACAAATAAGTTAGATGTTTATGTAATTGGACATATGAAAGTAATCAATCTTCTTTAGATAGTTTGATTATTCAGAAAACTTATGCCATGTACTTTAACACAACCCTCACAACAGTGCATTACAAAAAAAAAAAAAAAAAAACTGATTACCTTATAGCTACAGGTTCAGAAGAAGCAATTTCTCTAACTTTTTCACAGCCTAATGTAGAAATGTAAGCTATACAAAAATATTCTTGCCATGATGGGTGCATTTCCATTCTGACAAGAACAACGAAACTGTACAAAAATAGGAATGCCAAATAAGCAACCTGAAACAATATAAAGATCATAAAAACCTGTTGCAATATGAACATGAATTGTACGATGGGAGCAACCCCACCAGGATATTAAATAGTTTACCCAAATCTTAAATTTCCTGTCATAATTGGAAATCAAATCAAGGGTGCCTTACCGAATGTGCCCAAAATTTGGTGATAGGTGCTGTGTAAAATTCATATAGTTTTCGTCGCAATCTCAAAGGCCTAGTTGGTTTGAGATCATAGTACTCTGGAGGAGGTGGTAGAAACTGGCTTCCGCTATCAGAACTGCTGCTTGTTTCAGCAATCACTTTTCCATTCTCAGTTACTATGGTGTTTCGGGTTTGAATTTCCAAAAGTACCTAAGGAGAGAGAAACAATATACATGCAATTTGTTAGCGATTCTCTGAAAATGGGGGCTGTTGGACTTGGAGCTTAATTCATTCATTTGAATGATTCCTTAATAATTCACTGTTGAAGAAATAACAATAAGTATACCAATTAATTACTTACATCTAAGTTCTGTTCTAGCATTGTGTTCTAGCAAGGCAGATCCTTTTTTGCACACCCTTGTCAACAATTTGTTAATGAGAAGGTTCTGCGCAACCAAAATATTCTACTATTAAGTGGGTTGCTACTTCTTGGAACAGAAGTCTAGTAAACTAGGTAGGGGAAATAGCCTAAACAACTTAAGGAATATTCAACAGAAAGTAACACAGTCGAGGGCAAATTATTACGCTCTCATCCCATTAATAATTGTGGCGTATTTATAACAAATAACCTCAATCAAGAGAATCCTTCATAAAATCCTACTCAGAAGAAATACAATGAAAAATACTACGAAGAGAAACAATGACGAAAAAACATCACAAAGAAAAAAACGAAGAAATTCATCAAAAAACGCTCATTTACATATAAGTTGGGGACGCCAGACAGCAACCAACAAGACACCTCGCATGGAGACCAACACATAGACGAGACCCCCCCCCCCTCCCTGTAAGAGCAACAGAACAAGTTTATTACAATGTGGAGAAACAGCGAAGCAAGCCCCAGCTTGTTTTCTACTAGTCTACTAATACCAAGGAACATGGAGAAAATATAAGAAAAGAAAAATCGAAAAACGCGCGAGAATTCATGACTGCAAAAATGGCGACAAGGACCCGCAGTAAAGGCTGAGAAGAACCAGCCCCTCGACCACTGCACAGACCTCGAGAGGAATTTTAAATTCCAGTAAAAAGAACAAATGGCCGCCCGTTGCACTTGTATTTCGACTCTTACAACAAGGATGAAACAACACTTGAATAAGAAGAAGATTTTCTTGGGTTTGGTGACAAAATCAGCCAAAACTGATGACATTCTGAGATCTCATTAAGAGAAAGCTACTATTTTTGAAGGGACCTCTAAAACTATTTCAGAATGAGTTACTTGACTGTATTTTTATGTGTGCCAAAAAGCTACCTTTAAAAGAATAAATTGGCAGGTTCAAATACCTATCCAAACATAATTTGCCTCTTTGCTTTTGTTCACCTTTTTGGTAGAATTGAGCTGCACTTCCTTCCTATTCTTTGGTTCTATTTTTTTTTAAATAAAGAACCAAAATATGGATAGTTACCTATGTTAGGTAGGTACTAACCTCGAAGTCATCCCCTCTACTTATCTCAGGAAATATATATATATTATGCCCCAGTCCTAATACAGACCACCATCCACCACTGAGTAAGCGTTCCATGGTTTTTAGTAGGTACCATTAAAGAATGCTCATATAGGCCAGGAGAATCGTATTTACACGGAGAAATCAAAGTAGATGAAGTAAGAAGGGCCTATGTCACTTCAGCTGACTTGTATTAGTGATGTTCGAGAAAATATAATAATTAAGGGGCCAAGGAGCTGATGCAATTCGTTTTTCCCATTTTTCTCAGCCAATGTTTTGCCGAAATTGATGCGGTTTGCGGAATTTTTTGTTGTTATTCAATTATCTCGGGGGATCAGCTATGTATAATTTTAATTTCGCAATTTTGAATTTTTCATGTCCTTTTTCAAAATTGAAATTGGCATAAAGGCATTATAATTGGCATCAAATAGTCAGAATGCCACCAACCGCATCCAAATCCGCTGAAAATTGGCTGAGAAGAATGAGAAAAACTGTGCAATGCTAAAATGGTTAGTGGAAGGGGGGGGGGGGGGGGGGGGGGAGTAGAGGTAGGTTACCCTTCTTTTAGACGTATTCGTCCTAAGCAGTAATTATGTTATAGTAAGAGTTCCTATAAACTCTTTGGTACCTACCCGAGGTTTACGCATTTTTGAGGAAATTTTGGGCTCACTCCCCTGTCCCCTTAACACGTTGAATTTAGATCCCATTTACGCTGGTCGTCCGCAGGGGTAGCACCCAATTTTTCACTCCTGATCCTACACAGAGACGCCCGCTGAAGGGGGTTGATTACTGGTGCAGGAAAGTTGGAAACTAGGAACTAAACACATTCCAGCGGTGGCTAGGATTCCTAAAACGAGTAAACAAAAACCTTTCCAGAACCAATCAGAGACGAGATATCAATCTGGTGGGGGAAAATGGGAGCGCGTCCGTTCTAAGTAGCTGTCTCGATCGAGCCACTCCACCCCACAGATGCAGCTCGACCTGGCTCGATCGAGCCATTGTGCATTCAATGTGTTAAGCACATTTTTTTTAATTAGAATACTTTCTAGTTTTTAATCGAAAATTTAATATTAGATTGAAGTCTCACAATCTAAATACTACAATCTAGACTGGAACAATCTAAATCATATGGTGGTGGTTCCCTACATTAGTAACATTAGCAGCGTCCTAGTATTTCAAAGTTCCTGTAAAATTAGGAAATCGTGACAATGGTTTCCTCAATGAATGGTCCCCGTATTCATACTTAGCGCCCTGTATTTATTACTGTATTAAAGTGTAGGTACCTACAACCCACCTATCCTAAATAAACTTAATTCCGTGAGAAAAATCAACTTACCTCACCATCATGTTCTGTATTACGATGACCATCCAAGCCTTTGTTGCCATCAACGCTCTCATTTTCCTCCTCGAGCCCAATCAAATGTTCTTCTTCGGTTTGAGGCATCAGTTGGAGTTCTTCCTTCGATTTGAACTCTAATCTGGCGATGTACGGTGGGAAAACGAGACCGAATAACACCTGATAAGAAAAGTTCCAGTCATGCAGTATAATAAGTAAAATAAATATAATAAATACATTTTTACATACTAGGTACCTATTGATCATTTTCTACCATTTGCTTGGTGATTTCAATTGTTTATGAGGGATTTTTACCGAGTATTAAATCTGATCAGAATGATTTAATGGTATTATATGAAATGTTGACCTGGAGCCTATTCCTAAAGACTTTCACTCTTCACTCTGCACTTTGCACACGAATTTCTATTCCTAAAGAACGGTTTAGTTTTGAAGAGGAAGACTGTGGTATTCCTAGGCATTAAATGCATGTGTTGTTGTTGTTCATTCGCGTTACCTGTTGCATTATCCATTCGATTCACTCTGTTCGTTACTTATATTCGACTATCAATTATAAGCGTGCAAAGCAGTCTCGTATTTTATAATATTCATCCCTCAAGCCACTACAAATTGTCGACGAGGATGAAAGTGAAATGCCGAGAAGTTTTTTGTGTAGTACGTGAGTCGCAACTGTAAGTACTACACCTATAACATTATTTGATTTTTCCGACCGACACCACATAGTCACGTCCGTCGCCG
>JAEMON010000001.1:86374980-86396119 GCA_030264115.1 Lygus lineolaris | reverse complement strand
AAAGTGAAAAGTGGAAGAGTCTTTAGGAATAGGCCCCTGATGAAACTGTTAACTAAAAAAATATCACAATGTTATTAAGTAGCTATCCTATATGGATATTCAACGGACAAAGCGGCAAAGCGTTTTGGAACTTTGTTACGGGTTAGTATACCTAGGCCCAGGGAAGGCGCCGAAGGGGAATCAGCCCTGCAGCTTGGGAGGAGGGGCGGGGCGTGATTTCACTTCCATAATTGCTCAAAGAAACAAATGACAAAATCGGTCATAAATTGGCTGAGTAAATTTTAAAAACTGGATAATAATCGTGGCACTGGAGGGATAATAATAATTTCTTCATTCTTCTTGTTATTTGATTCTCTCGGCCCTATATCACTTCTCTAGGATGACGATGGAAGTGAAATAATAATTTCTGGAGTAAGCATTAGGATTTGTTACACTTAATTAACTTTTACCCTTAAGAAGGCACCACATTGGCTGGTATTCCCCTTTAATTTCTACTAGGTAGGTACATAGGTTACCTACTTCAAAAGAGTGTACAATTTATGTTCAAATGATCAGTACTACCTTCAAATTTGTATTTTTCCTTGTTCGAAGCCCACCCATCCAAAGATCAGCTAGAATGATTTGACTGCATGGGTGAGCGAGCAACTGTCTGTGATTAGCAGCAACAGCAAGACTAAGACACGTTTGTCCACTCCAGTTCTGAAGTTCACAGGTGAGAAGTTGTTGGGTCTGATCATCATCTTGTCTATAAGAATAATCCAACAACTCGAGTCCTGTGGAAAGCAATAGGTACGCAAATAATACACCCCACCTAGTATTATACTTGTAAGGTTAAAATGGTACTCATCCCTTAGCACTCTAGTTTCAAGCTGCGACTATTATACTACAGCGGGTTGAAAGCTCAACTTTGCAACAAAAATTAAAAGGTAGCGATAAAGTCGATTTGGTTTATATTGAACTAAATGGGGAACGGATGACGTGGCATTATTGATTTGCTGTAATAAGTGTAAATTATAGTGAATTTATAGACAGGTAGGTAACTACTTGATTTGTAACTTTGATATTGAACAAGTTTTTCTGACTGCATTACACCGAGAATAGTTGAATGATGTGTAGGGTCGGTCAAAATCTCAATTTTTCTGTTTCAGTCTGTGATTTCAGTGCATTCGGGTTTTCTTCCAATCGTCTCACTGAAGTGAGTACTTGAGGATACATGGACAGTGGTTATCAACTATTTAGTTCCGTGAAAGTATCTATCGTAGCTAGCCATAATACTTCAATTCAAGCGTCACCAAAGCTAAATAGCCGACTACTAACTAGATTGACCTGTAAATTCTTGGCTTCGATCGGCTATCATCTTGGAGCAGGAAGCCTATGATTCTAGAAGAGACTTGTTTATTGTTTCATGATGAACACCTTCATCCTGGGAACAAATCAGTTAAAAAAGATTTTTGTACAGCTCTTGCCTGAATATCATAGTAAGATAGTACTTCAGCACTATCAGCTTTGTTAGCTTTAGATTATTTGCTTGACGAATGATTCAGAGTTACAAGTGGAACTAATTTGTGTCAAAACTGCTTGTGAACATCTAATTTACAATTTACACAATCGGCAAGACCTGTATGACTAGGTACGTTGATTCGGTGTTGAGTATGCTCCAGGAGGAAGTAACGAAAGTAACCACACAAGTTTATTAGTTATTTCATATTGTTAAGAATATGCAAAAATCACAGACTGACGTGAAAAATCTTTAATAAGTAGCATGTAGCAGTCATAAAAGCAGAGGTATCTGTCGACTTCAACCCTTTCCAAGCACTTTTTGGAGTTTTCTTAACTTTTCAGAGGCATTGGTATTTTTCTTATTAAGAGCATGTTTTCCAACCGTTTTACACAAATTTTAGACAGGCACGCACCTATACATAGATTTTGGGACCTAGACAACGATTTTGCAGGGTCTAACTGACGAAACTGTAATAACCGTTTCTGTTCGCCAAAGTAGGTGCCCTCCACCTACCTACTCGTACTAGCAAATTCACTATCACCACATTATTGAGTTCTGACTATTTGTGTAGGTCCCTAGCTATTAGGTTTCTATAGGTAATGGCACAATTGAGTCATTAAAAAACAACAAATTGTGTAGGTACCAATTTGATTAGTGACAAAGTAGGTAGGTACCTACAGTACTAAATTAATGATTCATTTTGTCAATAATTAAATGCAATCAAGTAATTAACTGTACAATAAAAAAAATCTTGCTCCCAACAAAACGGGCCAAATTGTTGGGGTTAGAAACACTGAGCTATATACCTCTGTTTTACTGATTTACGTATGGACTGTAAGTTCTATCAGACATAAGATTGAACTTGGAAAACAATTTGGAGGGAGGAGGATTTACGATATGGTACATTCCTCACAAGAAAAATTTCGAAAGATTAGAGATTAGGGCTAAAAACAACATTTTCCCACCTTTGTTGGTTCGATCCTTCCCTATAAATAAACCTTGAGATCTGATTTTCATGCTGAAACATCTCGGTACATATGGAAACCAAGCTTCAAAATAATTCGGAATTTTTTCTTGTCATGTTCATAGGGGCCACAATCATGTCCTCATAAGTACAGGCATCTGTAGGATCGCGATGAAAGTTGATCCGATGATTGTAAGAACCGTCCTAAAGAAGAGGAAATCGATTTTCGGTCGATTGCAATAGAGTTGTTCTATTCACCCCTTTGGACTTAGGCAAGTAAAAACTCATAAAACACATACCGATATTTTCGAAGTCTTTTCCATAATTTCTTAACTCTTCATATATTTCAGTTTCAAGATCATCTTCTGCAGCTTCATGGGCCATTGCTTTATAAAGTTTACTGGCGACCAGCGCCTTAGCAAGAGCCTCTTCACCATGTTGCCACATTAGTAAAGCCATTTGTTGACGTTTTGTGAGAACAGCCCACATCTGTGAATCAATAAGAGAAGTCTTCAATGAAGCAACTATTCAAAATTTGTTGTAAATATTGTATAGATCAATTATGATGCATACGTGAGAACAAAGTGGTTGACAATAATAATATATAGATCTATTTTGATGAACCAGATTTTTTGAACCAGGAGAAAGTGTCGTAATTATATAGAGAAGGAGAAATCGAAAATACCAGCAAGGCACCTCAGCTTTCAGAAAGTGATAATTAGTTAGTATTAGCTATTTCGAAAGTTCATACCATCAGTTCGTTGAAGGGATAGTCAAATAATGGCATTTCCTTTGAGGTGGGCAAAGTTTCGGCAAGAAGACTTAGAGTCAGGTTTGCATTGCCATAGTAACGAATGAATGACGAGCTGTTCCGGTGTACATGAGGCGACTTTTTCATAACTTTAGCATAAATTAGTCTGAATTTTCGTCTAGTATACTGAGACCTGAAACACAAATTGGTCACAATAACATATATTATGCAGTCACTGAATCGTTGGAGACTTGTAAAGAGACAGGTAAGCAAGAAGACTACAGACAGGGAAGTTCATAGCATGAAACTAAGCAATTCTTACCGATAAGCCCCTCCCATCAACTTATTAATAACAAGACCAATATCATGTAGAGTGTAAACGTAGCCACGAGGAATATGAGGCCGAACATCTCTCAAAATGTATCCCAAAGTATTAGCTGGTCCTTGTTTCTAAAATGGAAAACAAATTACGATTCAAAATTTGCCAACAGGACCATAATTATTTGTCATTAAAAAAATGAAAAAAAATACATGGGTACAATTATATAATCACTCAAGGATTCCAATATCATACATGCAAATGTTTCGATTTAGGAGGAAAAATGTATCTTTTCTTATACAACTATACATTTTATAAAGAATATGCATTGCCAAATATTCCAAGTGAACTCCAAAAATCTCAAGGCACAAAAGCGCAATCTGTTTCAGTACTGTATTAAGGGGGCAAGGGACTGAGCCCAAAATTTCCCCAAAAACGCCTAAATCCCGGCTACAGAAGAGTTTATAGGAACTCTTACTATACAATTATTATTCCTTAAGGCCAATAAATTAAAAAAACGGAAACCCTTCCCCCTGCCATAACCATTTCAGCTTAGCACAGTTTTTCTAATTTTTCTCAGCCAATTTTCAACGGATTTTGATATGGTTGGTGGCACTCTTCCTATTATTTCATTCTCCTCTTTATAATAGGAACTGAAAAAATCAAAATTACGAAATTTAAATGATTGATAGTTGATCCCCCTAGAGAATTAAATAAGGAGAAGAATGCCGCAAACCGCATCGAAATCGGCCAAATATTGGCTGAGAAAAATGGGAAAAACGAATTACCTCAGGTCCTTGGCTCCTTAATAATTCATTTATGACACTCCTTCCTCTCACCATAGACAACTGAAACGTCAGGAATAGTCTGTCTACCATAGGTACGAGTATATAATGACTCACTCATTTGCCGTCTCTTCCTGTTATACCCTTGGATTATGAAAATGAATGAAAAAATCAACTATTGTAACTAAGTATGTCATTCTTTGGAATGGCTCAACCAATTTTCAGTTCACGTCTGAATGTGCAAAATCAGTATTTCATTAACTCAACTACTTACTCGCTTAATTTTCAACATGCATTGTGTTTTAGCAAACATGAAAGATTATGTTCCTACGATCAATTTAGGATATTACATAGTAGTAGCTCCTCCGAGATACACAAATCCCCATGAGTCCAAGAGATAGGCATTAAAAAGAGCAAAGAAAGCGCGCCTTGTGACATTCGAACAAAAATGTGGGCCCGTTTCTGTGTGGGATCCGCTAGGCGGCAGTAATATCGCACACCATCCTGCACCGCGTTCCAACCCGAAGGCTGCAGCCGTAACCTCCTCACTTTTCCCTCTCGAGCGACGCAACGCTCCCCGTCTCCAATACTCTTGACTTTATAAAGTTTGTTCTCGATTAGTCTAAAATATTTTCTGGCGAAAAAATATTTTGTTATCTTCATTAAAGTCTGTTTTTTCAGCAAGAAGTATCGGTGAGTCCATTTTTGTTATCCTTGTGATAAAACATTACGAAATGTTTAGGCCACCAACGCAAGGCCACGTTTGGGATACGTTCCATCCCATTTGTTCATTTATTATCAACATGAATCAGATATTATGTGGGATTCACGTTATTTGCAAACCCGTTCAGATTGACATGTTTGCGATCGACGCAGATCTTGTTCTACAATACTCTATCGACATCGCGTAAATGTGACACTTTCCGTGACTGATTTTGACATGTAACAATACTGATAATAACACATTACTGATAATAAATTGATTTATCGTGGTTGCGTGGACATGAAATCCACTTTCACTCCACCCCACATGGCACAGTCCTATTGGCGGCGGCAGAGGACACGTTCTTCAGACAGACAATAACTGGCTGTCACAGGGTGTCATAGAAACCTCATCCCTGTCACATTGTTTCACCCATTTTTCTCGTTGATAAGCCTTCAGGGGGCTAACGCTTTGTTTTAAATTTGAAACAATTAAATTGGTTCATTGAGGCCCTGTATTTCAAATTGGAAGATCATCACATTATGCGTGATCTCCTCACACCTGGGTGTTACCCTCGACTTGGCGCACACGTATTCTACACACTTACATTCAGCCTCATCAAGATTTTTCCTCAGGGGCCAGCCTGCATGACCAACTGTTAGAGTCTATTGGTTTGCCCAAGAGCATGTCTGTGTCACCGTTTGTCTTTCACAAGCTTATGAAACTGATGGTTGGAACGCTCCGTTCCACGAACATTTCGGCGGTGTCCTTTTTGGGGTGCTCGGGGTGGTCCATGAACAACATTGAATATCTGGTCCCAACTATTGGAACGATTGGGATTTCTTATCAACGAGAACAAATCAGTTATGATACCTTCTCAATGCCACACCTTTTAGGGTTTTCAGTTTTGGGCACATAAATGCTTTGCAGCTTTGGGGGAGGAAGTTAACCCTCCAACCGCCATGTGCGGGGTATCTGATGGTTGGGAGTGAGCTGGAACGAGTACTGTGAAAAATATACAGATGACGTCACCCACCCCGCGCCCTCTGGGGGTAGCTCCCGCTCCTCTGGACATAAGACTTCACGCGTCATCTTCTTACCCATTCAACAGCCAATCTAAAGAAAAATTTGAGCTAAAAATTAAAAGGTTTTCACGGGTGATGAATCTGAATTTGAAGTAAAAAATGCAGAATTAAGACACACCAAGATTCCCCCGTCCTTGAGATTCTCAAGAAAATTAGAACTGACGTGGCAAGAGGAATTATGGTGGTACCACATTGGCCCACATAAACATGGTATTCCATTCTTTAACTGATTATTGTGCTCTAGTTTTGGGCCTGCTAATGATTGGTTATGTTTGCCTCTCAGGGACATGGCCCATAAACACGCCAACTCACACTGATGACAGGAATTTAGTGCGGGAGGCCTCTCTGAGAAAAGGGGGGTGGATCAGTCGTGCTTCAGGAAAGTGCTGGGAGCATTGTAACAACAACCCTTGTAACTTACGGATCCCTTGGCTTCTGGTAGTGATAGATTTTCTACAGAAGATACTTCAATCTTCTGGGGTACCCTACCCCACCTCATTAATTGTGCAGCAATCTCTTGCCTCTGGCCCCATGGTTTCCTGTTTTTTGAAGGGTCTCACTAATCTACCCCCCCCCCCCCCCCCCCCCCCCCCCCCCCCCCCAAGGCTAGATGATAAGTCCTGGGACCCCCATAAGGTGTTGCAGTGGTTGCAACAGTCGATCTATATAACGTGGCAACGAAACAATGTCTTCAGGCGATTGGCTCAATTCAACTTGCTGGGGTCACGGTCAGAGAAGATTCAGGTAACTATTGTTATTGGCAGCAAATTCAAAACATTGGCGCCTTATACAGATCCTTTTCTGTATCCCCCATGCATAAAGATCCCTTTCCTCCCGCAAAGACCTCTATTTTGTGTCACATCTCCTCTGCAACAGTATTTCGTTTTGACTGCGATGAAAAAAAAAGGTCCTCCAACACCATTAAAATTGATTCACTCAATTCAATTGATTCAATTCTGATTTGATGGATTCATTTGATTCAATGGATTCAATTCTCAGTAGATCAATTTTGACAAAATTTCAAGGAGGCAGGAAGTGGGAGATCAGGGATCATTAAAGCGGGAGGTCATTGACCAGCTACTATGCAATATCCTAAATTTATCGTATGAACATAATTTGTAAATAAACGATGTTCATTTATAATTATGTTGCGTAGATCAATTCAGTATATTACGGAACATCCTTCCCAGCCCGATATTAATGACGGGGGGCGGCCGTGGGTATTTGTACTAGTGCGGAGGTCACGGCTGCGGCCTCCGGGTGGGAGCCCAGTGCAGGATGGTGTACAATATTACTACCGCCTAGTGGACCCCGCACAGGAACGGGCCCGCGTTTTTTCAAATGTCAAAAGGCGCTTTCTTCGCTCTTTTGAATGTCTATCTCTTGGAGTCGAGGGGATTTGTGTATCTCGGAGGAGCTACTACTTTTGTAATATACTAAATTGATCTACGGAACATAATTATAAATGGACATCACAAGTTCGTTTATTTACAAATTAGATTTGATTAGAAAAATTAGATGGGTAGATTTGACTTATCAGCAAAATCATGATTTTTCTCTCAGGCTATCTCAATACGAGTATTTTAACCCTAACTAATTCTTGAATAACAAAAAGGATTTCAGAAATTGAGAACAGTTCTGTTCGAGTTGACATGTTTGATCATGTGGTGAAGTTCTGAACACTAGTAACATTCTCATTGTTGCTTGTACTCACAGTGTTGTACAACTCTTCAAGCCTTGGGATACTAAGGAATTTCCGCATACTGACACCGTTTTCTAGGAGAAGCTTCACAAAATCTATTCTGTCGTGTTCAAGAGCTTGCATCATAGCTTCATCCAAAGCACCTGAAAATAAAATAGAGTCATTGAAGAAGCAATAGGATTAAAAAAAGGATAATAAAACTTGATAATAGTAAATTAGAAATCAATAAATAAAATGAAACCTAATAAAACGTAATACTTTTCCCTCTTTCCGACAATAAATTTTCTATAATGAATCCGTATCTATCCTAAAAATCATTAAAAAACACTCCATATAAAATGCGTATTTTTAGCCTGGTGCTATCCAGGTCATAACCCCCAAAATTGTTTGCAATCAGCATTTATTAACACTGATTATTGGTTTTGTGATGAGCATTCCAAGTTTAATCTTGTGTTTGTTTGGTTAAAAAATCCAAACGTAGGGTACCACACTCCTCCCCACTGGTTGCGGGTATGTAGGGGGGGGGGGGGGGGGGGGGGGGGGGGGGGGGGGGGACTAAGTTTTGTTTCAGGGCAAATCTGACGACCAAAACCTATAGAATTAACAAAACGCTGCAAATTATTACACAACGGTTCATTTTTTTTTTTTATTTTTTTTTTCAGTATAGATCACCCAATAGTATAATATCACATCTGTAAGGATCCCAATGGGTAATTAATTCCTCATAAGAAACTATTAGCCCGATACACTTTCCGGTTATTGTGATCAATGATTTTATAGTAGGTAAAAGGTACGTGAAATCAATGATTTTAAGTACCTCAACCTCAACTATATCACGAGGGTAACAATAATTATTTCATGAGTTCCTACCTTTACCTAATATTATCATCCGAGAGTTGTAGGTCCTTCATAACGGAACCTAGCGGAGTCTGTGAAATCGAAAAAAAGTCGCATTTCATCAGATGATGATCTTCAAACGGCAATTTGGCATACTCTGGATGATTTGCGATTCACACTCTTGTTTCTGCTCCTTTTTTTCGTTCAACCCTCAAGTCCTTACAGAGAGCGAACGGCTGGTCCTAAAATGCTTTGTGAGATCTCATTCAACTATAAAAATAATTGTGATTTATTTGAAATCGATGGAAAAACTATAACTTCCTATGAGAAGTTTTTGAAAATTTCATCCCCAATTTTCTACCCCTTTGAAAAGACTTAAGGTAACGCCAAGATTCGGGCCACAACTAGACCCCAAACAGGGACGATACACCAAATTTCATTGATTTTGGTCCATGGCAACAAAGCAAAGTTCCGCAGATGGCGGACGGACAGATTTTTTTTAAATTTGATTTTTGGATTCTACGTATTTTGAAACGTAAAACATCAAATTTTAAGGGGGAAGGGGGGGGGGGGGCGCTAAAAAAAGTTTTTTCGTACTTGATTCCAAAGGTTTATTATCAAAAATCATAAACCAAAAGCAAGGTAGGGAATAGCAGATAAGGTTGGTACAAATCTCACCAGGAGGCCATTCTTGTCCATAGATGAAAATTTCAGATTGAGCAATATCCACACGGTTCCATGTTAGAGCTAAACTTAGCTGTTCTGAGGGCGAAAGATGTTGGCTTTTGAATAATGCAGTAAGAATAGTTTGGTCAAGCTCTTGGTTGTTACTTTCTCCTCTATCACTAATTCGAAATACAGTGATCTGAAAAATATAATGGATAAACATTTGTTCACAAATATCAATATCAGATCTAGTAACTTACCTACTAAACAAACACTTTATTATTAAATCCAAACATTAATAAAGATTAGGTGAATAAAAATCTATGCCCTAGTAAGTTCATCTGGCAAGTCGGACCAAATTGGGACAGCAAGTAACGCTGAACCTAGGTGAATATCTTTCCCTAGGTAGATAAATTATACAACGGTTTTCCGTATAGATTACAGTTGCTCTGTGGTACCATACAATTTTATATCGTTCACAATAGGGTTTCTTTCGTGTAAGTTAACAACAATTACCTAGGTAGGTATAGGTACCTAGGTAGGTGCTATAGTCGGAATAAAATTGTTTCGTTTTGTTGAATTCCTCACTACCAAAGGTAGCGCAAGAAAAAAAAAAAAAAAAAACGAGCTGCTCCCACGTTTTTGATCTAGTGAAACTACACTAATTTGACGAGGGATTTCTGGCTGGATGCGGTACGCAGTGAAGTTTGGGGGGGAACATGCTCGATTTGACATATTTTCAAGACCTATGCACTCTGGTCAGCAAGTGCTCGACTACGAGCTGCTCCAAGTTCTAGTGAAACTACACTAATTTGACAAGGCATTACTGGCTGGATGGCGTTATGCAGGGAGGTTTGGGGGGAAAACGTTTGTTTCGACTTCTGTTCAAGTGGGGTACCTATGCACTCTGGTGAGCGAACGCTCAACTACAAGCTGCTTCCACGTTCTCGATCAAGTAAAAGTACACAAATTTGTCAAAGCTTTTCTGGCAGGATGGTGGTACACAGGGAGGTTTCTGGGGATGCTCGATTGGACATCTGTTCAGCAGGGGACGCTCGTTTTGATATCTGTTCAAGTGGGGTACCTATGCAGTCTGGTAAGCAAGTGCTCAACTACTAGCTGCTCCCGCGATCTCCATCCAGTGAAACTGTCACGAGCAGTCTCGACGGAACTGCTTAGGTCAGCTTGAGCTTGACCCAGTTTTCCCGAGCTCCTCTCGAGGTGTCACTTCCCAAATAAAATCAGTTTGCGATAGCACCTTGTACGCGGCTCATTCCACCAAATCATGTTATTCATCTAATAACCTCTGTTAATCAAAAAGTAGTGTTCTATGTCCGGTGTATATATTCTTCACCTACAAACCGTGTAGACACCCTAGACCACTACAAAACTACACTAATTTGACGAGGCATTTCTGGCTGGATTGCGATGTATTGTTTATGTTAATAATGAACTTTGAGAGTAGTACCGAGAAGGGGAGAGGGACGACCAACCAACGAGTCAGTCTCGATTGTACCATCATACGCTAATAAATCGATCACTTCTCCGTATTGCGTTGTTTTATTTTAAAACATCCCAACTGGCGGCGAGGATAAAAACTACTATGCATTCGTATAGTATCCGACAACTAGTTTCAGTGTACGCGTATACATTTTGAAAGTGAGCTCCAGTCATCAAACCCAGTTTTCTCGAGTGTGAGTAATTTACATGACACCACCTGACGGGCCAAACAAAGTCGGGTGGGACTACAGATTATCAAAACCTGAAGTAATCAACCTTAGTCCTGTAATCGGGAAGCAACCAGCCAATGAAAGCAAATCATTGGATGAACTGAGGAAAATATTGGTAGATTTGTTTCGCAAAAATCCAGATAGTGTACCATCTCAGTATATGCCTAAACGTCCTACAGGGCCGGAAATAACACGTAAATGAAGCGAAAAAAACAAAAGTATGAGGGAAGGAAAGAACAAGATCGATTTTCACCCAAGTTGTGACGATTGGGTACCGATAAATTTATTTCAATCATGAAGACATAGATGAAAGCAAATACGTATCAGCAAATCAGCGAAGATGCATACCTACATGTTAGTACGTGATCTATGTGCTCCTACGAAACCAAAGAGCAAGAGCTACAAGGATCTCGTCAAGCTCATGAAAGATCACTACGTCCCCGCCCCATCTGAACCGATGGAAAGGTGCAAGTTTCACGAAGCCAAACAAACTAGAATCTCTTTCCTCTTTTATCCTTGCAACTAGTGGGTCTAGGCTTGAATTCGCTGTTCATTCTGCTCCATGAAACGGCCTTAATTCATTTTCTTCCCAGTACTCCTCAATTCATTCCACCTCTCGGCTACTCTCATAAAGTTCTGTACTCTGTATCTTTCTGCATTGTAACATTGCCAGTCTGTGCTCATTTCTCACACTGAGGGCCTCTCTGCATTCATCATCAAACCATTCATTCTTTCTTCCTCTTTCAGACTCGACAGCCAACGACTCCAACGACAGCCGTAGTCGACTCTTGGATGGCTGACTTAATTTTTGACCACTTTGCTTCTATATCATTGTTTTTATCTTCCTGTCCGTGACTGCCATAATTTGGGTCCATCTTGGATGAGACCTCTGCCCCAAACCTTTTACGAGTTCTGGGTCTCTGAGCAACAAGGTTCCACCGAACTCTTTTGCATGTACGAGTACGTCCTTTGGGGATGACGGCCAGCCATTCACGGAAGGTAGCATTTAAACTAGTATTAAGAACTATGTCGTTTTGAGATTAGGATGTGGAAAATCTGAGTGAGGGCGCCATTGGCTGATTTCCACCTTGCCTTGTGAATTTTTTACGCTGGAAGCACATGCTTTTTATCACGAGATTGCTGGATGGTGCAAATTGGCATAGTAGTCCAGTCATTAGGTAGTTTGGAATGGACAAAATACCTGAAGAATTTTTCTCGACGGATCTATACGTTTTTTGGGGTGCTGAATCCGAAATTTTGGTTATCTACTAGATTCGGATATGGCTTCACCATAAAATGTCAGCACTTTTTTTTAGTTCGTTGCTTATAATTCGGAAACTAAGCATCCTACAGAAAACACACCCCTACAAAAGTTAAAGCTGATTGAATTTCCTAAAGAATGAGACCAAGAAAGCTTGAGCCCTCTAGCTTCCTCCGTTTGGCCACTAGAGCGCGATGAAGTTTGGCCATTTTTTCCAACTAAGCCAGAATCTTCGTATTCCTGACTTCCAAATCCAAGTTTACTGACTCCAATTGTTTAGGTAGTGAAATATCTTCTATTCAGGTTGTATTGTTGAGAGTGAAGTTAAGGTGTGATTTGGTCCTTTCAATTAGATAGGGACCGACACGAGAGGTCTCCTTTCTAGCTTGAGAAGGATGTTCCTATTACAAATTGATAGGGACAGCCGAGGCGTCTCCAGTTCAATTTGTAGTAGAACTTTGGTACATGCAATTTGTTTGATCAACGGAGACAGACGCTAAGACGTCTCCTTTTCTCACAGACAACTTGCAACGTAGATGAAGGAATTAGGTGTGTGCAATTTGTTTGATCGACGGAGACAGACGCTAGGACGTCTCCTTTTCTCACAGACAACTTGCAACGTAGATGAAGGAATTTATGCTTGAACGGTTTGGTGAGACCTGAATAGAAGATAGAAAATGTGGATGAAGGGATGATAATTGAGAACTCGAGTTGAAATTGAAAAGAGCGTGGGGATTGATTTGAACAGTGCTTTTTAGAGAGCTTGAGAGCGGAGCTAGAGTGAATGTGGAGTGAAGCTAGAGTGAATGATCTCTGGAGCCAGAACCGGCCGTTATATAGTGGTCCCTGAGTTGTCCCTGAGTGGGGAGGTCTCCTGTCTCTAGGTGGGAGTCTACCCACTCCAGGTCGCCTTAGGGAGGAGTCTACTTGGTCTCTGGTCAAGCCTACCCAACTTGTTTATTCATAACGATTAATAAGATATGGCGATATGTTGATTTCACCATGCCAAGTATACACCACAATCGGTCCCCCCCCCCCCCCCCCCCCCCCCCATAAGGTACCTTGACACCCCTGACCCCCCCTATACCCCCTGTATCCCCTCCGTGCCAAAACTACCTCTCGCAAATACGCTGTCAGACATGTAATGTTAGTGCTCTTTGAAATCACATTTATGGTCATGAATATTTACACCCTGCCCCTCTCCTAATTCCTTTAATTAACTATCCGTTTTCCTAATATGGGGATTATCCCCCCACCACCTCAACACTAAGCCGGAATCGTAGGAGTATAAGTACTCGAAGAAGTAGGGTGTACGAATGAAAACAAGTAGAGGTTTACTTACGAAACGTTCCTTATTCAAAAATTGAAGGGTGAACTCAGAAATATAAATATGTACATACTTAGTAAATACACACGTTGAACCTGCAAATGGCGGAATGAAATATTGTTTAGCGGTTTTTGGCCCTCTTTGCTGTGAGAGGCTGCTCATCTGAAATATAAAAGATAAACAAGTTATATTCCATTAAGTATTCCTATTCTTCGAACTAATTGTATGTTAGTAAAATGTTTCAACATACACCTGGAGGAAATGATATGAGTGGATGCGATACTAGGTCTGCTCTGTACAACCAGAGGAAAAATAACTTCCTCAAAACCCTCTTCAACTACCCTGATCTTGGAGCCAAACTGACAGCCTTCAAGGTTCCTTCAGCCGCTCCTCAGACCATAGAAAAAGCAGGAGAGCACTTCCTCATCGCTTTGTACAGAGGGAAGAGAAATGAGGAGTCACTAACTAATGAACGGTTCCACCACTACAAGAAGTCTGCCTTCAAAACAAGGTTCAATACACCTACTGTGCCTCCCACTCAGTCCGCAGCATAGAGTGTGAGCTAGTACAGACATAGGTGGAAACTGCACGAATCCGTTACTCTAGGGCTGGAACAATACTACCCACGGCCTCATGCCGAAAACGAGCTTGCTGCCCTCAGCTCTAGAAAAGCTGCTGCAGCTCGTCGCGTGAAAATGCACGCGACAATACTTAACTGTGGCTGCTAGAAAGCAGGATTGTTCTGCAGCAAGATGTGTGACGAGTGCGTGGGAGGTTACAGCAATACCGAGCGGCATAGCTCTGAAGAACAGGGCGACCTGGATGACGAAGCGAACTTCATTGCCAACGACTTTGGTCTGGGGAGAAGCTGAAGGATCCTTGAAAGCTGTCAGTTTGGCTCCAAGATCATCTCCTCAAGGCAAGTAAAGTAAACTCCCGAGCCCCATCTCCATCAGAGTTGGGCCTAGCAAGCCTCCTTTCTCATCAACACCAGATCACCACCAGCTTACAGGTTTGAGGAATTTATTTTTCCCCTGGTTGTACACAGCCGACCTAGTATTGCATCCACTCATATCATTTCCTCCAGGTGTATGTTGAAACATTTTACTAATATACAATTATTTCGAAGAATAGGAATACTTAATGGAATATAACTTGTTTATCTTTTATATTTCAGATGAGCAGCCTCTCACAGCAAAGAGGGCCAAAAACCGCTAAACAATATGTATTTCATTCCGCCATTTGCAGGTTCAACGTGTGTTTTTACTAAGTATGTACATATTTATATTTCTGAGTTCACCCTTCAATTTTTGAATAAGAAACGTTTCGTAAGTACACCTCTACTTGTTTTCATTCGTACACCCTACTTCTTCGTGTACTTATATTCCTACGATGCTTAAGGTGGTGGGGGGATAATCCCCATATTAGGAAAACGGATAGTTAATTAAAGGAATTAGGAGAGGGGCAGGGTGTAAATATTCATGACCATAAATGTGATTTCAAAGAGCACTAACATTACATGTCTGACAGCGTATTTGCGAGAGGTAGTTTTGGCACGGAGGGGGTACAGGGGGGTATAGGGGTGTCAAGGTACCTTATGTGGGGGGTTAGGGGACCGATTGTGGTGTATACCTACTAGGATTTGGAAGTCAGGAATACGAAGATTTTGGCTTAGTTGAAAAAAATGGCAAAACTTCAGCGCGCTCTAGTGGCCAAACGGGGGAAGCTAGAGGGGCCTTCTTGGTATCATTCTTTAGGAAATTCAATCGGCTTTAACCTTTGTAGGGTTTTGTTTTCTGTAGGATGCTTAGTTTCCGAGTTATAAGCAATAAACTAAAAAAGTATGGTTTTTTAGTCATTTTCATGGTAAAGCCACATCCGAATCTAGTAGATAACCAAATTTTCGGATTCAGCACCCCAAAAAACGTATAGATCCGTCGATGAGAATTCTTCAGGTATTTTTTCTCGGATTCACTACACTTTGACACCCGATGACTGGACTATAGGACCATTATCATTCGTCTCATCATGATGTATGAAAACCTTCCAGCCACATGTTGGTTGAATTCTTGTTTCCCAACTTGTGTGTTAAAATCACCCAATACGACTTTAACATCATACCTATGAATCAATTGGTAGGCCCTTCCCAGCTGCTCGTAGAATCCTTGTTTATGGTCTTCGCTGCTGTCTTCAGTTGGTGCATATATGCTGATATCAGAGTGATATTCCGAAACTTGCCTTTCAGCCTTATCTTTGCTAGCTTGTCCCGGAGTGGTTCAAAATGCTTCTACTTGTCTTTTTGGAGAGAATTAATCCTGTTCCATTTCTTCCTGTTCTTAGGTATGGTCCGCTGTAGAGCACAGTGTAGTCTCGTTAGTTTATTCTTCCTTCGCCATTCCACCTGGTCTCCGGCAGAGCTATGTACCAAGAAGTATTTCCTCAGCAATCTCAGCCATACTTCAAGGCTGCAGCACCTCTAGAAGTCTCAGAGGTGGCAGGATGACCCTCACGCGAGTAAAGATGGCCCTTGTTCCCTGCCTTTATCTGGGCTTCCCGTCATGGATCGAATCTTACAAGATATCTAAAATGTCATATTAGTACCTAATGGAGTGCCTATTCGTTCAAACTCTGATCCAAAGCTTATGATTATCACATCACTAAAAATCATAGTTGATGTCACTCTTAACTAATGGCTCATATTCTATATTTTTGGTTCAATTTTTGAAGATCAACCTACTGCAACAGATCCCAACAATTTTTGAATCGAATTTGCTTAGCATGGACCTATATTTATGAAATGTATGTAGGTCCCTTTTAAGGTCTGGTGAGGTTCCTGCACGACCAACCATTCGCGCGTGGCGCCCCACAAGGACCTTAAGGTGTCAAGGGAGTAAGCCAAAATGTCCACAAACATGCCTAAATCTCGGCCCGAAGAGTTTATAGGAATTCTTCCTATGACATTATTACTGCTTAGGAACAATAAGTTTAAAAAAAGGAAAACCGCTCCCTCCCCTGAGCATTGGAGAGCCTAACGAGTATCCAAGAAATTTTCCCTGCGAGTCATAAGAGGTGACTAAAAGGGGTCGGATGAGCTGGCAGCAGGAATGATCAGTGGAGGAGGTGGTGGACAAGCACAGAACAGTGCTTGCTTAGTTTCACTATATTGAGATCACTAGATCTGCTAGTAGTTTCACTAAATCAAGATCACTAGATCTGCTAAGACTTGACTGTCAGGATACACTGGCGGCCACTGGCAAATCCCCCCACTCCGTCGGCAATATTGCTGGTTGCAGTGCCTCGCGGATCTTGTCGGAACCACTCTTATCTCTGTTACCATGGGATCGCCACGCCGTGCAATACTGCATAGTTGATGTGTTGTTGAAGGTACTTTGAATCCATTTCTCCTCGTAAATAAATTGAAGTAGGTAGGTAAACGTTTTCAAAGCGATGTAGGTAGTGCGTGCATTCAAAAATAAGACTTTCAGTTCTTTCTTATAATACCATATTTAACTATTATTGCTGAATAAAATAAGTGGGTAACTTTATTTCATAGACATTTTGATGTTCATTGGCTGTGTAGCATGATTAGGCTTGAAGTGGAAGAGAGGACACTCTTCTTCTTGGGATCTACCAACCTACTTACCCAGTCCAAAACAATTAAGGGCCTACTTTCAGAACCAAGTTCTGGAAAACTATTTAAATCCCATAATTGCCTTCTAAAAACTCGAAAACTGTCCATAGCATAGTTATTCTCCAGATTGTGTAAACATGAAATTTCACGTTCCTGAAATGTATTTTAGATGTTTAGGTATTTGAAAGGTTATTGTTCTTCATGGAATTCCCTGTGCGCTGGGGTTTGGTTCACTTGAGTTCCTAGTTACCAAATGTTTATTGACATAATGACATAAATATTTGTCATAAAAACACTAGAATCGTCTAGTCGAGTGTCTTGAGTTAACAATTTATTACATTAAACATTATTTCGTTTCTGCTTTGATTTCTTTGTGGATTTTTACGTCCTACTCCTACCGTTTCCTAATTAGAAATTGGGTTTTCAGTACCTATCTACCAACTAGTTTTCTCAGAATTGCTAGAAGTTTTTTATAAATACCTACCTATCTACCTAAAAATACACCTAGGTATTTTATTTTTGTGTGGCACACAGAAATTCGCCTTCGGATACCTGCCTGAAGATTAATAGTGAGTAGGTAGTAGGTGCAAAAATGAAAATGACTACCTAGGTATCTACTTAACACTGCAAACAAATTTCAGTTGAATTCGATGTCGATTGAAGAGAATGGAAACGTTGATTATCATTAGGTACTACCTACTTAGAAACCTTCATTTTGATAAGATACGACCAATAGTAGGTAGTGCTGAGTAGGTGTAAAAACCAATATAAATAGGCAGTACAACTAGATATTTATCGAAATGAATATATTTAATATCATACAGTTTCTCATGCCTGATGGAGGTGCGTATTTATAGGAAACAATATTTCATAAGAATCCTTGAAGTTGAGTTGACTGACTTCATTTAAACCAAATCAGAATGGAAAGGTAGTTGCACAATGGATGAAAATCATTTGGCTCTGTCACCTGAAAAAAAAAAAAATTTACAAAGATAATAATATTATGTTAAATGGATTACCTACATCATCATTTTAGGTGCATAGGTACTTGGGACACCTGCCACAGCAGCACGAATTATAGCATGCTAATCACGCAACAGGATAATGTTGCATTACCAGTTCATTTAGTTGTGCTTTGGGAGCTCTAACATTTATGTTCATTAGCGCATAACTTTCTGCTTTTTTGCACGGATATTTGAATGAGGTTTAGGCACTTATTCAAATAAGTGTAGATGCAAGTATTAAAACCAAGGAAAACTCGGTGCTGAGCGCCTCGCTAGATGGCAAGCCTCCTGGACCCCCAAATACTATACTCAGAGCCTACGGCTGAATTTCTAAAACAAGGAACCTGCTTGTCATCCCTAGCAACGCTTGGTTGAAAGTGAAAAGCATTAGAAACATTTCGTTACTCTATACCGTAACGTTTTTGGGCCGTTAGGTCAAGCAGGTTTACAGATAAAAATTGTTTTAGCTCGATAGGTATGTCTGCTAAGTTTATCTGACAATTACTTGAGTGCTCTCGAAACTGGTTGAGAAAAGAGTATAGTAGGTATTTTTTACTTGTTTAACTAATTGTTATCATACTTACTTTACTAACTTAATTAGGTAGGTACCAACTACTTACTGTTACTTAATGATTTAAAAACTTACCGACAGTATCTAACTTCTCATAACTTGAACGCCCCAGACTAAAGAAAAACGAGAAAAAAATCGCGCTATCATTATACACAGCACGATAGTTGCATTATTCGATATTATGATTGCATTATGCGAAACACAGACTTGGTAAAAAATAATAAGGATCAGTAATAAAAGAAAGTAATAAACTTCACAAGAAGGACCACGGAATTTGTGGACACTGAATACCAATACATCAACACAGAGCGTATTTGTTATCACTTGGAAAATGATTAAAGCGATAAGAGTGGTTCCGACAAGATCCGCGAGGCACCGCAACCAGCAATATTGCCGACGGAGTGGGGGGATTTGCCAGTGGCCGCCAGTGCATCCTGACGGTCAAGTTCTGCTAAGTAGTTTCACTAGATCAAGTAAGTGGGAGCAGCTCGTAATTTTTCATTTTATTTCTTGCACGAACACATAGCTACCTTTGGTAGTGAGGAAGCAAAATAATGGACCCATGCTCAATTTTTTTCAATCAAAAATCGCCAAAATAAAAAATAAAAATGGAATAAAATAATGAATAAAAAATGTTTCCTCCAAGATAGTATTCCAAATTATCGTCATACATACTCGTATTTCACCCCTAGAGTGAAAGAGGCAAAACTAATTGAGAGAGAGAGACAGAGCTCTCAACACAAACATAGCACCACCCATGGACAATTTTCAAGTTAAGCCAGTGGTGCGATATCACAGCTGGTAACTGTAGCTACAAAGAGCAAAGAATAATCACTGTTACTTACAAGATTTTTCTTCCTAGTACACTGAATCAATTCGCTATAAAGACATTCAGCTTGCTCCACACCAACTTCGAAGGTCCTCTTAATAGTTTCTATCAAATAATCCTTCATTCCTTCCAAAACTGGTTGTTCTCCAGTTTCGGAATCTGATGCGTACCTGTAAATTCAAGAGACCAGTAGGCATAGATTCTCCAATGAAAGTAGGTAGGCAAAGGCGATCGGCATAATACATGATTAATATTAGGCACATCGTAAATAAAAAAAAAATCATTCTACAGCGTCAATGCCACCAATACCGATATCGGTATTGAGTACATATTAGAGATGTATTTTATCACATACTTGTGAGTAAATGCTAAGAGATCAGCAGCTCTACCAGAACCATCACAAACAACGACTGGGACTGGAGGAGTATCTGTGACGTATTCTAAAACTGCTCTTATTGTGTTGGTACCACCTTCTATCACCAAACAAACAACAGGTGTACTGCAATGAGTACCTAAAAAAAGAAAATTAATTAAGAAGAAATTAATGTTTATTGTACCTAATGTTATATACATGAATAAAATAAATAATTATTCGTGATACCTTGAAGTACTTTGGTAGGCACTTACATGGATGCAATTTCTGTATGGAAATGTACTTCTCCAATTTTCTTCTTAAAATAATCTCAGCTCCGTACCTACCAGCAGTGCCATTGTCAACAAGCAGAAAAAAAGCATGTCTATTATTCAGAACAGCAAACTTTGACCTGAAAAACAGACAATTTATTCAAAAAATAAGTTTTTTTTAAATAGCAGACTGTAAATCAGCAGATTATTATGCGATCATACTATTTTCATAGATGAGTTTCATGTTCATTTGATGCTTAACAAGCTTAGCGAGTATGTACTGTACATACTCAAGGTTAGGTTATGCAGGTAGGCATCTACTTATTGTATGTAAGAAAGAAACACGACTGTGAACGTTGCATCGTTACGGTACCTACATTTATTCTGATCTCAGTGACTGTGAAAGCGGAGTATAACAATTTCCCCCGCTTATTGGTAGGTACTGGCCATGGGAAAACAGTAATCTGCACGCACGCGCGCGCGCGCGCACACACATACACGAGATCGATTATTATTATATAGATCACTAGATAGATATATTAGATTATTCTAAAACGATTTCTGAAGTTTAACTCTTTTTCACATGTATGTAAGGAATGGTTTGAAGATTGATATTTCAATTTAAAAAAAAGGAACTTTATTCAAATAAAAGAGATGACACACAGCCTATAAAAAAAGACGTCGAAGGGAGATAACTGTCACAGAAACTGTAAGATACGGAATGCCACGAGTCCTGGGGGAGCTCAGTGGATGCAGAGCTCCCTCTGGAGGGAGGAAATGCAGTTCAGCAATAAGTGGGTGCATAACTTGTATTAACTGCGTAAGCAGTTTTATGGCTAGGTGTGACTC
>JAEMON010000001.1:86345757-86360620 GCA_030264115.1 Lygus lineolaris | reverse complement strand
TTGTGTAATAATTTGCAGTGTTTTTTAATTCTGCAGGGCAACACACTATCGAAATTTTAATTTTCAAATATTCCACATTTTGTTATCAATTTAAAATTTAGAATTTGGAATTTTGATATTGCGTTGCCCTGCAGAATTAAAAATAGAAAGAATGCTGAAAACAGATTCGAAATTGATCGATTTCTATTGGCTGAGAAAAGTTGGAAAAATGTTTTAACGGTAAAATGGTAACGGGAGGGGGGTGGGCGGCAACTTTTTTAAAAACATATTGGTATGAAGTAGTAATAAGATTTGTAGTGAGAGTTAATATGAACTGTATATAATTCCCGAGATTTGCGAATTTTCGATGACGGTTCACACCCTGGCCTGGACACCCTTAACTGCATAGGTATTATGGTAGCTGTTCAAAAAGTGTCGGAGCCAGCTAAAGACATTAGAATACTAAGTTGTAGTGACTAGCTACTAATAAAAGAATCTGACTCCAAGAGATAATATGGTGAAACGAAAATAATGTATTAACGAAATAATATTGAATTGGGAAAATTTTAGATAAGTAAAATATACACACGAACTTTTTTGAGACACAAGCAAGTAGTAGAATAATCTAGAATGAATTGACAACCAGACTTTCAATTTTGAACATGTGGTGCGAAACGAAATTTGGAAACAATAACTGTTGTGACGCTACAGTCACTCCCCCCGAAAAACCGGACCCGCCGTGTAGATGTCTGGGATCATGTCGGCCCAGTAGGATGCTCTGCTAAGTCTTCTACGGTTTCGATAGCCTGATCTGGGTGCGCTAGGACGTAGGACGGCTTCAGGCGATCCAATGATACGAAAACGTCTCTTCCTCGCATCGACACCTTGAAAAATTTGTCGGCGCGCTCAATCACTTGAAATGGTCCATCGTAAGGGGCTTGAAGAGGACGTCGCACAGCGTCTGACGTACAAAAACATGTGTGCAAGATCGCAAGTCTGGATGGACGAACGTGGTCTTGTTCCCATGTCGAGTCGTTGGAACAGGCTTCAACTGTTCCATGGTCCGTTGTCGGCCAGAGACAAATTCGGAGGTTTCCTGTTCTGCAGGAGTGTCAAGGAACTCCCCAGGCAAGCGTAGTGTCGTTCCGTAAACCATTTGCGAGGTGGTAGCTTTCAGATCCTCATCAAATGCCGAACGAATACCTAGAAGGACAACAGGCAAGCGATCGATCCAATTAGGAGATGCGTGAGCTCGGAGAGCTGTCTTCAGGGAGCGATTCAGACGTTCAACTAATCCGTTGGATGAGGGATGAAAGGAGGTCGTATGGATGTGACGCATTCCTAATATCTTGGTCAGTGAATGGAACAAAGAGGACTCAAACTGTCTTCCCTGATCAGTTGTGATCTTCAGCGGTATCCCGAAACGACTGATCCAGCCAGAAAGGAGGGCCTGTGCAACAGACTCAGCTGTTGAGTCAACCACAGGGATGCACTCTGGCCAGTGTGTGAAACGATCAATACAAGTGACGCAGTAGGAGTTGCTTTGGCAAGACGGAAGTGGGCCAATGATGTCAACATGGAGGTGCACAAATCTTTCCCCAGGAACCACAAAATCGCCAGGAGGGCTGACTGAGTGTCGCTGAACCTTGGCCTGTTGGCAGCTGGTGCATACACGGGTCCACAGTTGACAATCGTGTGCCATCGATGGCCAAATGAACCTCATCTTCAGCATTTTCTGTGTGGCTCGGTTCCCTAGATGAGAAAGATTGTGGACGATGTTGAAAGCAACCTTGCGAAAATTGGGTGTGATATATGGGCGCACACGTCTGGTAGATGTGTCACAAAACACAGGAACATTAGAATCGAACATGCACAGTTTGGTAAAATTCAATGAATTGGAATCTAGCAAGCCCTTCAATTCTTCATCAACTTCTTGTTCCTCCGCGAGTTTGACCCAATCAATCTAAGTCGTGGAGGTTATAGCTGAAACTCGGGAAAGTGCATCTGCGACTATGTTATCCTTTCCCGCTACGAATCGAATATCTGTGGAGAATTGACAGATAAAATCCAAATGTCGAACTTGCCTTGGACTTGCTTTTTCCAAATTTTGTCGAAATGTGAAAATAACGGGTTTGTGGTCGGTGAATATAGTGAACATTCGACCTTCCAACATGTTTCACTGCTTCATAGACAGCGAGAAGCTCTCGATCATAGGTGCTATAGCGTGTTTGAGATGGACTTAATTTCTTGGAGAAGAAGCTGAGTGGTTGCCAATGCCCCTCGACTAGCTGTTCAACAACAGCACCGATCGATGTTCCTGAGGCATCAACAGACAACGAGAGGGTAGCATTGTGGATAGGATGAGCAAGGAGTGCAGCATCTGCCAAATCATCTTTGCACCGAGTGAAAGCTTGCTCTAGTTCGGGAGTCCACTGAATGAGAGTTTTGTCACGCTTCTTACACCCATCATGAAGTGCATGGAGCATGGCTTGACTTTCAGCGGCATGTGGTACAAATTGACGATAAAAATTGAGCTTCCCTAAAAAACGACGTAACTCCTCGATAATTTTGGGCTTGGGATAGTCTCTGATGGTGGCTACTTTTTCAGGAAGTGGACTAGTACCCTTAGGAGTTATCAAATGACCGAGAAATTTAACTTCAGTCAGACCAAATTTGCTCTTGGCATAGTTCACAACAACTCCATTTTGGGGAAACCGTTCAAAAAGTTTCTCGAGATGTTGGAGGTGCTCTTCCTCGCTCGTGGAAGCCACTAGGACATCGTCTATGTAGGGGAAACAGAAATCTAAGCCTTGAGTGACAGCATGAATGAAACGTTGGAAACTCTGTGCGGCGTTCCGGAGACCAAATGTCATGACAGGGAATTCAAACAACCCAAATGGCGTGACAATAGCTGTTTTGGGTATGTCTGTTGGCTCCATGGGGATCTGATGGTAAGCTTTGACGAGATCGTCCGTGCTAAAAATGGATTTCCCTGCGAGAGAATGAGCAAACATTAGGGAGTGGATAGCGGTCTGGAATTGTGACAGCGTTCAACGCACGGTAGTCCCCACATGGCCTCCAGGTACCATCCTTTTTTGGGACCATGTGCAATGGGCTGGACCATGGACTGTTAGATGGTCGACAGTTCCCCTGTTCGAGCATGAATGCGAATTCGGCTCGTGCAATAGCCTCCTTCTCTGGAGACAATCTCCTTGCTCGTGCACAGATGGGAGGTCCCTCAGTCAGAATATGGTGTGTGACAGTATGTTCGGAGCTACTTTCCCAACGGTGTTTGGATTAGTAATGTCAGCAAACTTTGACGGTAGTTCCTGGTATAGAGCCTTCAACTCAGGAGAGATAGTGGAAACTGAGGTTTGAGAAGCATGACCAAGTGTTGTAACTGTGTGGAAAGAGGTGAGGCTGTCAACTAGTCTTCGACCTTTGATATAGATCAACAAGCCAAAATGATGCAAAAAATCAGCACCAATATTATTGCCTTGTCTATTGAAGCAACGGTGAATGGCCAACGAAAAGAACGGCGCAAGCCAAAATCTAATTCAAGAATTTTTCGCCCATAGGTATTGATGATGGTCCCATAAGCAGCATACAGTTGGAACTCGCCTGGTTTTGGAGTTATATTAGCGCGATTAGTTGGAGGGATGACAGAAATATCCACGCAACTATCGACTAGGAACTGGTACCCTGTAGACCTATCAGCAACAAATAGGCGACGTTGTATGAGGGCCATAGCATCAGTCGCCTCTAGCGACAGCCCTGAGAGTTTCCCGAAGATTCCTTGTGGGTTTTGGATTGACCTATGGGTTGACTAGAGGGTTTCGCTGGAAAAGAACATGGTGAAATACATCTAAATGCCTTTTCCTTGTATTGATGGTGAAACGTGCACACACCATCGAAATGTGTTGGATCAGCTCTCCCCCGATGGCGGGAAGAACTTAGGGCACGAGGAGTTCTACCTTCTAGAGCCGAGTCTATTCGTGAAGACAAGTTGCGAATTTCGTTCAAAATTTCAACTAGAGTACTACTTTCTGATTTTCGTGTTTGATGCGAAGTACTAGTGCTACTACTGCTCGAACTATTTGGAATAGGCTCGTATTGAGCTATGGCACCTACACTGGGAGTAGACATGGAAAAAATTTCATTCATTTTGTCTGCCATGGTCGTAAGTTGAGCTAGGTCGTCTGTACTAGTGGCGAGTATGGCCTGAATCTGAGTTGGCAGGCGTTGTAGCCACAATGACTTAAGTAAGGCGTCACTTACTTTACCTCCAGCAAGATCTCGCATCTCACGTAGTAGTTGGGAAGGACGTTTGTCTCCAAGTTCGAGGTCGCTTAGGAGTTTTCGCAGTTGCTTCTCCTCTGAATCGGTGTAGTGGTCCTCTAGACGCTGCCGTAGGGTTGCGTAGAAATTCTGGGCGGGTGGTTGCGGTATGATATCGCTCACACAAGCTAGGACATCGCTCTCCACAGCTCCAACCAAAGTATGATACTTTGTGACGTCGCTCGTGATTCCAGCGTTGAGAAACTGGGAGTCCAATTGGCGGAACCAGAGTTTAGGGTTCGCTCTCCAAAAAGGTGGAACCTTGATGGCCACTAGGTTTACCTGAATCGTTGGTGCTTGTGGTTGTACCTCAGGTTGAGCTGGAGGAGCACCAGGTTGAGGAGGATCCATGCCGAAAAAGAAGAGTTCAAATCACCAGTCGCGGTTCACTAGATTTGTTGTCGCGGGTCACCAGATTTGTAGTGACTAGCTACTAATAAAAGAATCTGACTCCAAGAGATAATAGGGTGAAATGAAAATAATGTATTAACGAAATAATATTGAATTCGGCAAATTTTAGATAAGTAAAAAATACACACGAACTTTTTTGAGACACAAGCAAGTAGTAGAATGTTCTAGAATGAATTGACAACCAGACTTTCAATTTTGAACATGTGGTGCGAAACGAAATTTGGAAACAATAACTGTAGTGACGCTACAAAGTAAAGGTATTCTAGTGTCTTTATTATAACCGCATGTTCTTACCGTAGGAAATTCCGGATGTAGAATTATAATTATTCCATGAAATTTTAAAAAGGAATAAAATTTTACAATCGGTGGAAGGTGTAGGTATGTACATTAAAAAAAACTTATTTTGAGTCAACTTCAGATTATTTACAATTTGATTTGGTTATTGAGATACATGTTACAGGTCATGCAGGTTGGTAACTAGGTACTTAGGTAAGTACGCTAAAAAACAAGAGGAGTTGTGTGGAAGTGTTTTCTAAGCCACATAGGTAGCTACTAACCAGAATTACTAACCAGTGTTAGTGCCAGCTGTGAAAACCCATGCACCAGTTGTTTTAGCAGCTTTCAGTAATCCTTTTCTTAAAACTTTTTTTAGTTTCGGCTGAAGTTCGAAATTGGCTTTTCCACCTTGAAAACAAACCAGAAAAGTCGTCATTTCAACAAATTATACATACAACAGAACAAAACTTCAGCTCATTAGAATTCAATTAAGGGGACCTCAGATGAATTAACGGCTGACTTTTTCTTTATAGATAACCAACCCTTCAGCATAGATTACGTACCTACTGTTCTCCAATAGTCCTATGAATACGAGTGTCGAGAAGGAGAGTTTCATTCCTTCTGAACCATCCAATTTGAACGACTTGCCAGAAATTTTAATTTTATTTGATACAAGAACTACCTAAGGTGCCTAACTACGGAATTTACTCTTTGGCTGTGTTGTATCTATAATTAATGTCAAAAAGGAAGTCTTTACTTTACCTATTTATAAATTATTCACCTACTGATTGATTTTTATTTACTGCGTTTCCTTGCAATTTCATTAGTTACTCTAACTGCTTCGATTATTATCACTTTTGTTCAAATAATTATGTTCATTTGATCGAAGAACTAAGGTGCCTAACAACATAATTCACTCTTGAGTTGTGTTGATCTGGTGTTTTTTATTGAAAATATATTCCTTGTCTCTACAATACGCCCACCTATGTACAATTTCGAATGCCATTATTTCCACGTTTTTAGTTTTGATGAACTTATGTATTCACCTACTGCCTATATAGGTACCTTATGTATGTTACCTACTTCGACTAAAGAGTTCCTGATAAATGCGGGTTTTTTAATTTACTGATATCCCAGATACTATACTCGTTCCTCGTTCTATTGGACATAAAGGGAGAGTTATTTTGCAAAGAGGTTGAAAATTGAATATCTAATTGAATGTTCACAAACTTTTATTAAAATATCATTGAAGTTTTAAATTAAGACTTGAGAATTAAAACTAGGTACCTATACTGCGTTGAGCCTGAGAAATCTTGGAATTAGAGATCAAACTCTTTTGAAAAATATAATACATATTTTATTCACTCATCAACTATTATACACTTTAACTATTATACTTGAAGGTTGAGATTGGGATAGATACTACCTATCCATCCAGTATCCTGGTATCCATCTCAATCTCAACCTTCAAGTAGGTATAATAGGTAGTTTCTACCTACTTGCAAATTTATCATTTTGACATGCAAATGAACCTTATTTCAAACGAATTAACAACTGCTTCACACCTTCTACAGTGCATAGAACCTAATTTTATACCCAAGGCATTCACATATTTAATGTTATGACAATGACAAGGGGGGCGAGTCCGCACCGTCAAGCTGACTAAATCCCTGAAGAGGCAACAAAAAAGTGTTGTGAAACATGTCGGATTAAGCAAAGTAAAATTATAATTTTTACATTCTTGTAGCCCATAGATTTCTACAACTGGCGATGAAAAAATAAGTGGTAAAACTCCAAAAGGGAATTAATCACAGTGGTCTGAAGTCTAGAAATGGATGAAGAATATCAGATTGGCCCTTCTTTCTCTCAGGTGTCGATATGTAAGTTACACTAGCGGTTATTGGTATTGAGAGTTTTTTCTCTTATATTCTTTTTTCTATTTGTACCTACACACGTACCTGATTCTTGTACCAGCTACTTATCTATTAACATGCTCTGTGACGCATTCTTGCCTAATAAAAAGGAAGTTAAACAAAGAATTTATTATTAGGTAGGTTTCTATCATTATTGTCACCATTTTGAGCATGGAAGCACGCTACTCCTAGGTAGACGGATTACCATTCAAAGTTTAGTTTGGACGGTCCTCTTTGTACCAGCCATAAAATGTTGAGCGGAATCGAATGAATCCATAGGAATTATGTTTATTATTTTCTTCAAAGAAATGTGCTAGTACTTGCAACATTAATGTCTGAATACTTATCGGAAGCAAGCCAAAAAGTACCAGTCGTGCTGCATGAGTTGATGAGCGAATTTTCAAAGAATCATTTCAACCGATTTGGTAGGTGATTCCTGTACGGAGTTTTGCTCTGATTCCGAATATACCATATGTATGAATACTATGTGAGATGGTAATTTACACCAAAAACAAGTTTTTTGACCCTTTATTTTCAAAAAGTGACCCCTTGGAGTACTTCAAAAATGCTGGCCAACGAACTCATCGTCTCTTTTGATATTATTGACATTTTGAAATATTTTTGGATTTTTCAGATCGATTCCAGGGTCATATATCGTCCGGAGTCACACATATATGTATAAATAAATATATGAATAAATAAATATATAAAAGTGTTAAACTTCAGGAATCGTTTTAGAATGGTCGGGCACGGATTTCCGTGGAGAACATGTTTAAAATTTTGAATATGTAACGTAACTAAAATTTTGAAGCCATCACAACATCTGAATTTTCTTCCCAAATTCGCTAAAACAGGAGTTAGTATGGAAGCGAAATTACTTAGGAATTTAGGAGTGCTCACTCACGTGAGAGTAGGTGAACACTTTCCAGGTTATGCTAATTAAATTAAATGGTTAACTCCATCTGACAGGAATCCCAGTCCCTAAACTAAGTTTGAGTTTTGAGCTCAACTCCGACAGTCTTATATCGAACAAGCATCGATAGGTTTGTTCCAAGCAAACTTGTGGAGCAGGCTTTCGGGTTGAATAAGTTAGGTTTGGATTTCTCTAGTTAGGGTGTGGGTTGTATTCCCCTCTTAGCATTTCGTTTAGCGTGAGAGCAGGGGAAATTGTAGGGAGGCTGCAGGTTTCCCTGTGGGTCCAATCGAGTCAACCAAACTCCTCGATGGGGTTGAATCAGTTATGAGGGTTCGGGTTGCACTTAGGACACGCTTGGAACACGACGCGGGTTCTGTTCTCGTAATTTACTCAACATGCTTGTAACAGGATTTTGTGCGTGATACGCAGATTTTTATTTCAAATTTGCATTTGGGGAGACTGGGATGCCGAAAAAACATGCGTTTTTTTTTTTTTTTACCAAATCTTGTGTGCGCGCGTCAGAGCTCAATTATTCTCAAACGATTTGTGTGGTTGTTTGAGTCAGACATTCATGACAACCATGAGCTGCTGCCATGGTGCCAGACTGACACCAGGGGATGGCGCCACACGGATTCACATGTTGGGTATAGGTACCTAGTTGTTGATCATATAGATTTTGAGATGCAGTTCAGCTTTGGGACCCATTACCCCGATTCTATTCCCCATCTAAAGGGACGTCCCCTGAAATGCATGCATTAAGTACTAAACAATAATGTTTTAATGTAACCCAACTCGAACCCACCGCGTTTAGAACAAACCTAATGCAAGCAACTGAAGAGTATACTGCATCTACAAACAACTCACGAGCTCGCAATGTTGCCTTTCTAAAGACACCCCCCCCCCCCCAACACCATTCCACAAATATTGCATAATAAACGAAAATTCGAAAATTTCATTTTTAAAGGAATTTACCAATCTACTTATCTAAGTGTACAAAATTCTGATTTTGAATAGGAACAATTCACGCATTCGGCTGAAAAGAGGTGACTTTAATCGACTGTTTATACATCTAGTTATGTGTAAACGAAAGAAAAGTAGGTAAGTACCTTGGTAGGTCTGGTATTGAACGAATAATTAGTGTTGTAGTGGATATTGAAGAAACTGACCTTGAACAGTGATGAGAAGTTTAGGAAGTTCTAATCCCCATTCTCGAGTAAACAGTTGGAGAATGAGCTCAGGCCTCGTGTCGTAGGCAAGCCTCACGTACTATAACAAAATTCTCTTTTTGAACGAATCACATTCAACATGAATTAGCAAATGGTACGTAAGTACCTATATGTAAAAATAACTTACAAATATTCAATACCTACAAAATTTGTTGTACCTATTCATTCAATTTATTATTATTATTTTTTTCAAATCAAAAATTGTTCATTTAAGAAGAAGAACGAACTAACACTGTTAAAAGTAGGGATGCAATGTACTAGATTGGTATGTAGGTACCATAATACACGAACACCCTTTGATAAATTTGCATTGAACTACACATTGTAGTTAAAAGATTATTAGGTAAATGAATCGTCAATTTCGTTTGTGGATTGTGGGTAGTCTGACTTCTCCCGTGAGAACTACTGGCCGTCATACATCCGGCAACTAAGATTAAAAAAACATCGAGTTTTCATAATAATGATTCAAGTCCACTCAGATTTGGAGACTAGTTGGGGACTGGTCAATGAATCAATCAACTATAGGTTTGTTCCAAATAAAATGTGCTGTTCAAATAATATTCAGTGTGAGAATATAAAATTCGAATGATCTCAGGGTCATTTCTCAAGTTTATTATGTTCGGCTTGAACACTTTCGAACTGGTTTTAGTTAGGACGAACCTGAGGTATCACAAACAAGAACAAACCTTAGAACAAACCTAGCGTAGGTAAAGAGGTTTGTTCCAACTGAACAAATATTTGAATAGTTGGCTGCGTAGAACCCTCTGCGCACAATCTTAAGAACATTCGAATATTTTTTCTGTTCCAACTGAATAGTCTGCAACTTACCCTACTGATGAGAACTTGAATACTGTTCCAACTGACACGCCATTCGAATAATATTCGAATATTCTCACTCCTGCGGAGGAGGAGAGGCGAACTGAACTGAATACAGGGAAACCTTCTGCAACCTCCCTACTTATGGTGCGAAAAGCGGAGGGAGAAAAGCGGTGGGCGAGGGTGGGTGGTGCGCTCACGCGAATCTTCTCTTTTGTTTTCACACTACGAAACAGTTTTCACGTTAGATGTCTACATATTTGTCCGCTTTCAACTGAAATCATCTGCAATTCGAACGTATCCGAATAATCTTAAACCCGTAGATCGCTCTCAAACTTTGACCTTCAATCGACTATCATACTATTCTAATATATTCTAATATTATTCGAATTGTAGATTTCAGTTGGAACAAACCTGCACTCAGCTCATAGCTCCTCCTCTGCAGGGGTGAGGATAATTCAAGTTGAGTGCAACTTGCCCTGGGAGTTGGAACAGGATTCCATTATTTATCAGTAGGGTAACAAACCAGTTGGAACGTATACAGCAAATATTTGAGTTGAATATTATTCACAAGAATGAGCGCAGATGGATCTGCGCAGCTAAAATATTCGAATATTACCTGTACCATTGCTAATTGGAACATACCTTATGCTATTGACTGGTATAATTATGCACCTTATCGGTATCAACATTAGAATGCAGATTTAAAAAAATACAAGAATGCAACCAGTAAAAAAAAAATATAGTAAACCTCCTCAGATTGGAATACAACTAGTTGGGAACGTGGACTGCCCATGATGACATCATAGGTTCTCATGCACTATTCCTAAAATCAGGGGCAGTTTGGGAGCGTTTGGGGCCCTTGGCCATAACCAGCTGAGGTGCTCCCAAGGGCCAACCTGGCATCTAGATGATTCCCTAGAATTTAAAACTTTGTTATAACCATAACGCTCTTCATGGGACCCAAAAAAAGAGATCTGTACCTAGGTATCTAAATGGATATGCCGCTTATAACGCTCTCGAATCAAAACTTTGATTGCGAGCAAGAAACATGAGGTTGAGTTAATAACGAATTAATTCTATTAATGCACAGTAGTAAAATCTTCTGGATAAGTAAGCCTCCTCCAGTTCCGCGGACTCGTTGACACTTCCTGAACGTTCCTGAAGGTTGATGTGAGAGCTTCAGGTGAATCCCCCATTATCAACAAGACATGAAGCTATCGACCGGTCGAGTAGATATCAACTTTTCTTTGTTGTGATACCCAAAAGCTACTACTCTACTCGTAGGAATAAGGGAGGAAATTTAGTGAAGATACCTACTGACACCGATATCCGAACTTTGAAAAAAAAATCCGCCGTCCGTCAAATGGTTTGGAGTTGAGCATGCGGCACTAGGAAAATGGAAAACCGACCAAATTCTTACAACAATAAAACTTGCTTCAATTGTTTGTGTTTTAAAGCTCTGCGTAAAATGCGAACGGGAATAATGATTTGGGAGGTAATAATAATTGATTGCAAAAGGTAGCAGCTGAAATATTCGAATTGCACCTCTACTGCCGCTAGTTGGAACAGTAGAATATTTCGAATTGAATTAGTGTTGAGAAGAAATAGATTTTCAGATTTAAATGGTACCTATTTTGGTCGGGCCGAACGAAATGGTTACCTACCTGAATTTATGTACCAAGCCACCGTACTTCAAAATATCACAAATCACCGCTTTCTTTTTACAATACCAAAACCAAGCTTGCTTTGCGGGGATTGGATATTGGTAGGTAATTTCCTTCAACTGAACTGTTCTTACTGAAGAAAACGACAATACACTACAAGTACCTACGATTCTCCAGACTCGCGCGCAAAAGAAACTTCGAAGTAGGTACTATGAAAATTACGCATTAAATAAAATCAACTCGCTCTTTCGAACTGAACGTGTTCTATTTGATGCAATAGACAAGACTTCTCTTTAACACGTCCAGTGTGGCACGGGACATAACTACTGTGCTGGGCCAATATTTCCTGAATTAAGAAGCGAAGTGAGTACGTGCCAAGCGAGTGGCGTTAACGTGAATAATAATGACAAATGAATAATGCGAGCGAAGATTACTAGATTTGTTCATTACCAACTCAAGGTTTCCGTAGGTATTCGGGACAAGGTGCCTTCTAACTCTACTTCACGCTCAGTGTTTCATTTTAGACCTAGGTTGGTACTTCAAAAGGATATAACTGAATTTTCTGGAAAATGTTGAGGAATTTCAACTAAAAAACTAGGACCTAGTATTCGGGGTCAATAGGTATGTCGCTGAACCGATAGATAAATGGCCCCACACTTTACGTCTATAAGGCCGATCTCTTAGACTCATTATTAATTCAAATATCGAATAAAATTAGCTGGATCTACTGAATCTCACTTGCGCTTTGCTCGGATGAGGGCCTCCTTGAAACTCAATGGTCCCATAAGCGTCTGTAGGTGACGGTATAGTGTGACGGGCGGGCATCCAAACATCTTCAATCGGTTTATCACCCAGGGATTGGGTCTGCGGAGCCGCGGCGGCGCTCCCTGCGCCACAATGGAAAGTGCGGGATAGTCCACAGCAGCACCTATTAATTATCAAACATAAAATACTAAGTATTCGACGAAAGAGCAGCTGGACTGTGGGAAAAGCTTCATACAGAACCATAAAGGTTCCATTCATGCAGCATGAGTTGATGAGCGAATTTTGAAAGAATTGTTTTAACCGATTTGGTGGGTGATTCTTATAGGAAATTTTGCGCTGATTCCGAATATACCATAGTTATGTTCATATGTTTAGAATGGTGATTTCCACCAAAACTCCCAAAACACGTTTTTTGAATTTCTTCAAAATTTGACCCCTTGGAGTATTCCAAAAATTCTGGCCAACGTACTCATCATTTCTTTTGTTAATCTAGACATTTTGAATTTTTTTATACTGACTCCAGGGTGAGATATCGTCTGGAGTGACACACACACACACATAAATACATATGAAAAAAGCTCCATTCATGTAGCTAAGGTTGATGAGCGCATTTTCAAAGAATAATTTTAACCGATTTAATGGGTGATTCTTATTGGAAATTCCACGCTGAATCCGAATATGCCATTTGACTCCAAGGGGTATAATTTTGAAAATGTAGAGCCAAAATTGCTTTAAAAAACGTGTTTTTTGAAGTTAAATTAACATCTTAAACCTCAAAAAACACGTTTTTCAAAGCGATTTTTGACTCAACATTTCCGGTAGATTCAGACTGAGGATAGTTGATGGCTGACTCAGACAATCATCTATTAATTTCGTAACGATTGGGTCAGTAGTAGCTACTGCGCAAGCGCAAACTGGAAATTTGTTGTTATAGACGTAGCTACGGAACAACTAGAGTAATTTCAGTGACATTTTCAGAGATTAATCGAGTCAGACCCTGGAGAGTCCCCTATGAATTTCATCGCCATCAGACCACTAGTAGTGTGTGCACAAGCGCAAACGTGAATTTCCCGAAACTACGATTTCTCAGTTCGTAATGGACCGATTTCGATCATCGAATTCGGTGTGTAGTTGTGGGCTACCATTACCTTCTAATTTCGACACTATTGTATCAGTAATAAGTACTGCGAATGCGCAATTTTGAAATGTGTTTCATGGCCATAACTCACACATTTTCAGGGATTGTACGGGGTAGCCCCTAGATAGTGCCCTATTAATTGGATAGCCATCGGACCACTAGTGGCGTGTGCGCATGCGCAAACGAGAATTTCCTGGAACTCCGATATCTCAGTTCGTAATGGAATGATTTCGCTCAAACTCGGAGGGTAGTTGGGGGCTGACCCAAGACCCATGAATTTCATCACGGTTGGATCAGTAATATCTACTGCGCAAGCGCAAACTCAGAGAAACGCCGTTTTTTCTGGCGAATCTTATCCGTTGCGTGAGGTTGAATGGCGGGTTTAAATCTTTTTTGCCCCCGTGCTTTGTATGATCCAAAAATAAAGATATTTCGATTTGATGGTGACATACTGTGAAGGCCACGAGGAAGCTTCTGTGCCATGTCCTTGGCAGTGTATTTTCACTCGGAGACGAATGGTGACACTCCTGATTAATTTTGGAATATGCAAAAAACAATGTGGAAGGGGGTTCCTATTTGAAAAAGAAAAAAGTCAGTGCTCTTTGCGCATGCACAGATGCGCAAAAATGCCATATTTGGATTCTACGCAAAAAAAAAAGTTCCATTCATGCAGCATGAGTTGGTGAGCGAATTATCAAAGAATAATTTTAACCGATTTTGTGGGTGATTCTTATAGGAAATTTCACGCTGATTCCGAATATACCATATGTTCCTATGTTTAGGATGGTATTTCACACCGAAAACCTCGAAAAATACGTTTATTAGCGATTTTTGAAACTAAATTGTCAGAATTTGACCCCTTGGAGTACTCCAAAAATTCTGGGCAACGTACTCATCCTTTCTTTTGATATTATTGACATTCAAAATTTTTTTTGGATTTTTTATCTCGATCCCACGGGCAGATATCGTCTGGAGTGACACATAAAGAAGAGATGTGTCGCTGTAGAATGTTCATTATTATTTTTAAATGTAGTATTTTCTTTTTGAAGGTATTTTGTTTATGTACCAGCAGTTACGATTTCATTTTTTTATAATCTTGTATTTCTTATCAGTCAATAAAACTTGCAAATTTAAACACTTTCTAATGGTATGGTTAACTTTGCGATCCCTCATCGAATTCATGGAGAAATACATGCGGAAAAACAGTAGGCAAATACAAATATACGAGTACCTACCAGAAAATTAACAAATGGATTCTCAATTTTTTGTGGCCGCCGTTTTAGTGATATGATTCAGATTGATAATTTCAAGGATTTCAGGGCCTGAGGTCGTTTTACTGAATTTCAGTACAAAAAATTAGGTGGTTACAATGATGATTTTCCGCATTCAAACTTAAATTTCTCCATGAATTCGATGAG
>JAEMON010000001.1:86239223-86271349 GCA_030264115.1 Lygus lineolaris | reverse complement strand
CTCGTAATTTTCGGTACTATCGCCACATACTGTGGATGTGGGTTTTGACCTATTATCAACAATTGATTGATAGTCATCGATTGTTCTTCTCTCAGTTGTCCTTGATTTCCAACGTTCGGTCGCTTTTTTGTTCAATTATAAGTTTCGAATTTGTTTTAGTTTATTTCAATTGATTATTCAAACACTGTAGCAGTAGAGGAATTTCATTTTATTGCTAGCAGACAGTAGTTTTATAGATGCAATAATCCCAGAAACTGGTTCGCAGGGAAACAGTTGGTAGGTATTGGGAGGAGATGTGTATTGCGAACAATTTTTTTGAATGAAATTGAAGGATTGTGGCAGCATTAGTTGCTCGTACTCGTATTGATGTGCCTGCAGACTCAAGGCGTGGCCTCACATTGCGATGTATACGACTCGTCGGTTATCAAACCATTCAATACATCGTTCTATTGCAGCCTATTTGGCCACATCCCTTACTTGGAGATACCCTTCCAGTGCAGCGACTGGATAAACTTGATCCGCTTGTAATATAATTCAAGAGCTCCGTTTTTCATAATATCTGATTTCTGATGAATATCTGATTTCTTGGTATCACCGAACGCTTCTCACACGTTCATACCGATTTGTATGCAAGTTTCCAAAGGCAGAGAGATTCGGAGGTTGTCTCGTGTAGTGGTGCATTCGAACTCTCGAACCGAACTCGAAATTATTATTCCAAAATATTCGAACTAGAACCCAAGCTTTCCATAAAAGTTCACAAACATGTTTGAGTAAAGGTCACAACAAGAGGTTTGAGTCACAATTTAGTATAGCATGTTTGAGTAACGATTCGACGTTATTTCAAGAAACGTTTCGAACATCTCCGATTAAGTACCCTTACAAAAAAAATATACATCATATAATAATAATAATATTTGAAAATATTATCGAACCCAACCGAATGTCTCGTTCTCTCAAAAGCATGGCTTGACGTCACTACGGGAATATACTTCTAATACCTACTGCCGTGGACCCTTAGTGGGATACTAGGTCCATGCCCACTGCCAACGCTCAATTCCATCAGGGACAGTGCCCTCTCACGATATAGGTAGTAGGTAGGTACATACGTTGAATTCTTGAAAATGGGTAGAGGGAGGGGGTGTAGGGAGTTGGTAGTTTGTTCAATTTCGCTCATGAAATTTCGCATAATATATAATCCGAATTTGAAATGAAAAATGGAGGTTTTCATCTACAATCAAGGAGTAGGTAAGGACCGTTTATGCTTCGCCCATTTAGCAAACGATTTTTGTAATTAGTTATATAACTAGTCAGCCAGGTTTTTTTCGTCTTTTTTCCATTTTGATAAATGAATTACCTAATTATTAGGGACCACCCTGTCTTTGGTCATACCCTGTATTGCTAGTCGAACTCTGTTTTTAGCGAATTTTCGAAGAAAATTAAGCTATTGCAATGGCTTCAAAATTGTTGTAATGCAAACTTTTGACAATTTTCTTCATGGAAATCCGTTTCAGACCGTTCTAAAACGATTCCTGAAATTTAACACTTTTTCATATAAATATATATTTATTTATTTATATATGTATGTGTCACTCCAGACGATATCTCCCTTGGGATCGAGATAAAAATCCAAAAAAATTTTAAAATGTCAATAATATCAAAAGTAAGGATGAGTTCGTTGGCCAAAATTTTTGGAGTACTCGAAGGGGTCAAATTTTGAGATTTTAGTTTCAAGAATAGCTAAAAACCCTGTTTTTTGAGGTTTTTGGTGTGAGATACCATCCTAAACATAGGAACATATGGTATATTCGGAATCAGCGTGAAATTTCCTATAAGAATCACCCACAAAATCGGTTAAAATTATTCTTTGAAAATTCGCTCACCAAATGCTGCTTGAATGGAACTGTTTTATTTCTTCTTGAACTCAAACCGTGGAGCCCAAAAAGCTCGAGGGTTCGAATGCACCCATAGTCTCGTGAGATAGTGTCATTCAAATTACGACTTCTTCTCTTCGAGCAAAGTTGTGATGAACAATGGCCGAGCCTTATAAGGTACTTATACAAGAATGTTTCAGAAATGGTAAGGCTAATCAAAAGAAAACCAAGCTCCTTTAACATTAGACCTGTCGTTAGTAATATTAATACACCTAAATATTTTCTCCTATACTGGAAATAATGGGGAATGATGAACAGACGTGCATTTTTTCAGATTAAAATCCTACTGGAGAGCTTTCCAAAAGGGTGCAACATGAAAGGTGGGAAATGAAAGGAAGTGGGTGGAAAGGGGGTAGGGAAAAGCAAGGAGGTTGGAATTAAATACAATTAATTGATTTAAAATTAATTTAATTCCAACTTACGTGGGAGAAAGCATATATGGTGTCATCATTCAAGTCTCTCCCTCTCTCTCGTTCCGTCACGTGAGAACTGAATGCGAGGGACATATTTGAAATATTATTTCTATAGCTCACACGTTACCATTGGTACAACATCGATGAAATTGATGGTAGACCCTACCGCGACTAATGAGCACATTTCCTGAGAATGTCATGTAAATCGAAGCTGGAAGGTATAATTTTGACTGGGAAAAGGAATGAGCGTTACCGCGTATTTTTTTTTTTTTTTTTTAAGTAGGGAGTGAGATGCTATGATACCTATTTTGCTTTCGTGCGAGAGGCTTAGTTTTAATTTTTTTCGGATGTTTTAACAATGTCACTGTTGCAAGGGGATGGATACTCGGTGTAAATGATTCATGACCCTGTTGAAGCTAACGTATCAGCTGTTTTCATGATAGATTAACACTTTCAAGTGAGTGAAACTGTGCTAAAACTGGGTTTTTAACTCCACGAGGGAACAGGAAGTCATTAGGCGGTAAGCTTCCGCAATCTGTGGCATGGAGGAAATGTTCATTCTGTTACGTCATAAGTGCATTGCAGGTAGCTCCCGGACACCAAGGAAAAATTCGATATTGGGCCCGAATAATTTGACTATTCCTCTCATTTATCAACACAAAAAAGGAATGTGAAAAACAACCGCCAACATCTGACCCATGGGTTACGCTCATTCACTAGACAGACAGGGAACCAAATTTGTTGTGAAAGATATGAAACGCTAAAAGTATATAATGGGGAAATCGTGTTCCACTTTTCGTCAATTTCAGCTGTTGGACTCTAGGTGGTCCTAGTTTTTTCCTCTTTTTTGCTTCCCACAAAAACTATGTACAAAAAGTCCTCCCCTGACTTACACGATAGAGAGATCTTCCTCCATTTTGAAGTGTTCAGGTCAAAAAATTGACGAGATCTTCTTTTCCTACCCCCGACATGGGCTGGAAACGTATCTCAAACCTACTAGTCTAAATCGTCTGGAAATGTGATTAAAAAAGTTTTTCAAAGTAATGCCTCCAGCGACTGAGAAATCCATTGAAACTTCTCTGTGGTATATATATTATTTTTATTAATGCCATCAGATCCATGAAACGATCAACTGAAATTATTAGGAATCTGAGTCGACAAAACGAAACCTCCTCTCAGAGTGATATGAATCCATACGTATTGATTTTTCATACATGCAATATTATTGCGTGTCTGTCTCTGATACGAGGTTACTGGGCAGGAAGGTACTTTTTTTCATTCTTCATCCTTCGTGTCATTGTAGGTTTTGATACGTACCGTGTCACCTATCGTTCATGCATGAAGTCACTCTGTTTAAGGGGGCAAGGGACGGAGCCCAAAATGTCCTCAAAAATGCCAAAATCTCAGCTACCGAAGGGTTTATAAGAACTCTTACTATAACATTATTACTAATTAGGACCAATAAGTTTAAAATACGGATAACATCCCCCCTACCCAAACCATTTTTTTACATTTTTCTCGACCAATTTCCAACGGATAGTGATGAGGTTCGCTGCATTCTTCCTATTTTTTATTCTCTGCGGAGACGTTTTGCCTTTATGCCAATTTGACTTTTAAAAAAGGACGTGAAAATTCAAAATTACGAACTTAAAATTATACATAGATGCTCTCCCTAGAGAATTGAATGACAAGGAGAATGCCGCAAACCGCATCAAAATCGGACAAAAATTGGCTGAGAAAAATGGGAAAAACTGAATTACATGGGTCCTTGGCCGCTTAATAGTCATCGAATAATTTGGAATATTGATGGTTATACTTTTTATCCAGTGATTTGTTGGGTACTTTGTAAACAAAAAATGTTACTCGCAATGCCGAAGTTTCCCAAATGGATTTGTTGTTATTATTTTGCGTGACTCAGTTTGAAAATCTTTAGGAATAGTCGAAATTCCATGTTCGGAAGCGAGGAATGTAGTAGGAAGCAATATCGAAATATCTTCCGACGTTCCTTGTTCCTGATGCTTGAGACCTTTTATGGATCTGAGACTTGGAATTTGAAGGGTTTACTCGTCGGTTTAGGCGGATACCATGGAGAGGAAACACCAAGGAAGGGCCTAGTTGTTCAGAAACAGAGATTTTTCTGGGGTTCTTCTGATTTGTGTTACCTACCTACAGATGTTATATATAAACTTCTATTGTCCTTATTTCGATTATGAAAATTATAGCTGTCAGTACCTGTATATGGTGATTGAAAGACAGATTTGTCCTGGCATTGCTGATGTACCACGAAAATCAAGTTGTGAGGAATTGTTCACTAAATCGTGTGAAAAGGGGCGGGACAATCGTTGGATATCACATACCATGTAGTTGGAACACTAATTGGATTTAGGCCTAGCGACTAACGAACAACCTGGTTTTGCGTTCACTTGTTATATTTCAGAGTATAATAATAGAGCGTAATTACTCATTGGTTTCTCACTGGAATGGTGCAAACGTGGAAGTATTTCATTCCACAGAGCTGGAATGTTCACTTCCGAGTTCGGCATTTCCTAGCCGAAGATGGGAATAGTCTCGATTATTGGAGGGTAGCCCCCTTTCGACAACCCAACGATATTTCCTGGACAGAGCTATGTGGGACTTTCGCTCACTGGAAGATGAGTGCAAACGTTGAATGACGTCTACCTGAAACTTCGCTCTAAGGTTCATAGCTTTCCTGTCGAACCATGGTCATCAATACTCCCTCTTGGCGAACCCGAAGAATGATGAAACTTTGTTCCTATGAGATTGAGGCAATGGGGGAAACTTCGGTTTCCAAAATTACGATACAGTAGGTACGTCCCTCATCTTCTGTATTCTTCGCAAGACTTTTCATCGCATTTAGAAATGTCCAACTTTACCACATTACTTACTTTAACCGAAGGGAAAAGGGAAAGTATCGGAATCGGCTTGACACCAAATTTCTGTAACTCAGCCAGGATAATGTTTATACCCAAACTAAAACCTAATCTATACAGACGTATGGGTACGAGCAGGAGTGCGTGCGTGTGGATGTATAATACGCGTACACAATCATGCAAACCCCCAAAACTGGATGAGCCAGTGGTACGAATTCACCCAAATTTTGATGGTAGTTCGGAGGCAGTTCCTAGACGGTCCTATTCGGATCAGTCACAGTGACTGTAGAACAACAAGTAGAAACCGTCAAACCGGCATACCTCATGACTCAATGGTCCAAATTCGCTAAACTATAGGTAATTCCAGAGCCGAGCTTTGTAATCCATGGATTACTATGGACCAGATGTTTACCCTTTCCGCTCCCTATATTTACTCCCCCCGATATTTTACGTATACATACCTACTTACAGCCTCAAGCATTCAAAATAATGATGAATGAAGTTGAGAAATACATTTACGATGGTTAGTGTCAACTCTTTATGGCGACATTATTCTAAAATCACCTGCTATTTATAGTACCTAGGTAGAATTTTGAGATGAATGGTCCTAATTAATTTTTAAATACGACTACCTCATCCTCCTTATTTTTAAATACTAATGGCGTTGGCTACTGGTTGGAAGTAATCTTTCAATTCCCCATCTAATGGGACGTCTCCCGTAATGCGCATGCGTCATCACAATCGAGAGTTTTTCTCATCATGTAGAGACAACCATATCTTTTCTAGTACCTCTCATTTCAGTGGAATATGGGTATATTCATGTTGGTACTCAATAATTAACTCAATTTAATTGGTTAGCATAAATAAGATTGCGAACCCGATCATTGAATTTAATGGTGTCGAGAAATCTTCATTATGGCAGAGCCTTCCTCAACCTTCAGAATATTTAAATGCAATTCCGTTATGCAATTAGGTTATTCGTACCATTAGAACTTAATCAGTTAGTGATACTAACAACAACCAAGCTGTTAAGATGTATTCCGTTCATTTTTGCAACTACAAGTATAGTAATATCTAATAAATAGTAATGATAATAGTATAATACTAGAAATAATAATAATCGTATAATAATGCGCTGTCTGTATAAGTGCTGCCCCGTTTGTTGATTATAACTAACTAATTAATTTAAACATTTATACGCTCTCCTTTTGTTTTCCAAACCTCCCAAGTACGGGTTCGTACTGCTCAAATGATTTTTTACATTTTCATCAGTGAAAATTAGTGTTCTATTGAAATTAATCGTGTAGTTTGATTGGATTTGGTTGGTTGTAATTGTAGTCGTGTAGTTCGTTGTTGTTTTGAATCTAGCGTTTTGGCATCATTTTTTGGCTTAAAATTTAAAATTGAAAAACAAGCCAAAAAACGTATGGTTCACCCAAATGTCAGTAATAACAAAACCTGCAGCCGCAACAACAACAACAACCACTCAGCATGATCGCAATTAGTGATACAAGTAGGTAGGCCACAATGTCCACGCCTTCACTTCATAATTGTGTTCTATCTCATTGGAATTAACGCTGTGGCGATTTTCAACTCAAAAGTCACAAACCGATTTCTGGGCTATACAACATGGGATTTCGGGCCAAAGATCTCTCTGCGCACTGGCTTCTCTTAAGCCAGGTATAAAATGAATACACATACAGTTTGTCCCAGTTTTCTTGGCAGGTCGACAATGTCAACCCCCCCCAATTTCGGACTAGGTTCTACCAAGCAGCCCGCAATCCTATGTGTTTACTACTACATCATGGGCTACTACTACTACTACTACATACATCGATGGGCTGAACACGATTATGTTGTTGAAACACGGTAATTATACCACCTGTGATTCCCCATTCAAAACGTTCGTTAGTTAGGTAGATATTATAATTTATGATGTACTCACAGGCTTAGCAGCTTTCATATTTTTGTGTTTCTTCATCTTCTCGGCTAAAAGAGAAAAACAGTGAAGAGAAGATTAGAGAGGAAAGGAAAAAGATCGAAAATATAGAAGTGAACATAGTATAGGGAGTCATAAAGAGGACTCTTAAGTGCCGTGCGTTTACAAAAACAAACTTTGAGTTCCTTATCAGACAATTGGTACTTCTTGAAACGTTATGAGAACCACAGATTGAGAAGTGCAACAGAGCGCGAATGGAAGATGAATGGTAAACAGGTGAAAGCAGCAGCAACAGTAAGAATCATGATACGTAAATGTTGGCAAGTAAAGCAAAGTGTTCTCAGTAATAAGATGAACAGTGCAACTTGGTAACTTTGCGACGTAGGTATAATTTGGTTTTGTATTACCATAATAAATGAGTGACGGTGTCTGGTCACAGCGAAACAACCAATTCTCATAAATAATAATTTATAACCTATTAGGTAATACAGATTTATGCGAACTAGTTTCCCGTTCCCCTGAATCTTTAAATGGGATACTGTCGTGTTGAAAAAGGTTGACAAAGTTATGGAGAAGCAATGGAAATACGACATTTATCTGCCGTCAAAATGGAATAAACTGTAAGGACTGCTTGGTTATTTTCGCTAATGAATAGGTATAAAACTCTTAATGTGGTCAGTAATGAGTCGACGAACCGACTTCACGGGACTGTTCATTACTTTGTCAAAAAAAAGCTCTTGGTTGATTTACGCAGGCTCGTTTCTTTTTTTTCCACATCACAAACAATGCCACTGCTTTCAAATTTAGCAATAATTTTACGCACCGCTGATAACTGAGGAGCCGCATTGCGACCTATAATCGCACGAAGTTTCCGAACATTCACCGCGTAACATTCAACGTGTTTGTAATACGTCTTCACTACCAAGACCAACACACTTTCAAAAAAGTTTGTACAATATCAAATCGGAGTGATTGCAAATGACAAAAATGATAACCGAATTGCTGCCAGCACAACAGAAAAAAATGACGCTCAACTCGAAAAAGTCCAAGTTATTGTAACACCCTTTACCAGCATGAATATGACATACATAATTTACAATGCTTCCAAATCGATTCTGGGCCTAAGGTCATGGACCCGTTCAGACTGCCTCTTCCAGTGTTCACAATTCACTATGCCTGGGTAGGTATGTATGACATTAATATTTCTTCAAACTTGAGCGATTCCACATACTACATTGTCACATACAAAAAAATTCATTCCCAGAAGTTAGCAAGTTCATTCCCAGTTAGTTAGAACATTGTTGCCTAATCCTGTTTGCATTTATAAGATTCGTCGCATATTGATATCATGCTCTTCTTGAAGAGCGAGAGTGGGTTTGAAGTTTAGACATGGGAAGATACTCAAACAATGATGGCTTTTGGTAACTGTCTATATTATAGAGTCATTATTAGGTATGTTAACTTCTAGAAATCTGTTTTCATTGCTTCCAGTAAACCTTGTATTCAGGGAATTTAGGAAAGTAATAGCTACCTCACATAGGATATCATGTTCGCAGCACAGTGGCTTCAGGTGATTCAATCGCACTGAAATTAATAGAAAATTGCCAAGAGACCTCAACTATCTTCCTAAGTTGAACGAAATCGGAATATTAGGTAAAAAGGCATTGGTGTTCGTAGAAATTTACGTTTGCGCATGCGCAGTGGCTACCATTGTTCCGAAGGCGATGGAATTCGTAGGGAATAACCGTCTACCGTAAAACCAGCACAATCCTTGAAATTTTCATCAAAATCGGTCAAACAGTTTCGAGTTTCTACTGTGACAACAAATTCTATGGTTGCACAATTTGCACATGCGGGCATGAACAGTGGCTCTTACTGATCCAACAGCAGTGCAAGGATGACAGTGCAACGTGCTACCTGCACAATCTTTGAAAAATTAATAAAAATCCGAAGAATAGTCTTATAGTTGTATTTGACATTGTATAACTACTTATTTTCAATAATGAACCTTCGAAACCGAGCAAGATACACATTTCTTAATTCTCTTGCGGAAGGTATAAGTAGAATCCGCAATACCATGGATACAAATTAATAAAAATTCGGTACATTGGTCCCATTCGGTGTCTAGTTGGTCCTTGAAAAATACAAAGTTACTTTACACAAACGCCGCTAGGTAGCTCGAAAGAAATTACTGGAAGAGTATCAGGGTTTTCTTGTGTAATTAAAATTTCTTTGAATAGATCGAATGAGACCACTCGGACACGACCAACCGTTCGCTCCCTACAAGATTGAACGGAAGAAATATCGAAAACACGACTATGAATGGCTAACTGATTATGAGTTTGAAAGCAGGCCAAACTCCCATTCAAGTATCTGCTGATCCAATGCGATCATCATTGCATGTTAATTTCATAAGCGTCCCTAGTTACAAAACATCGTTTTGAAGGTTCATTCATCTTTAGGATAATATTACAGGTACCTAGCTCGGTACTCACTGTACGAAGGAAACTTGATTGTGAACCTAGTGATATTAATTCCCTATTATCGACCTCGTTAGACGGAAAGCGTATCGGGCTAATAACAATGTATTAAGGGCATTCCGAAGGGAGAATTGTGATCTTTGCAATGAGTGCGCTATACACAAAAAGTAATAATAAAAAGACGAGTGATAATTAACAGCGTTTTCATTGCTGTTTCCACCTGAACTTCCGTTCGATTTTCTAGCATAGACGGGCTCATTCATACCCACCAACCGGATTCCCAACAACGGTTTCGCGTCGGAAATGTCAAATAAACAAACAATTCTATAATAGCTGCAAGCCACCGTTCGCTCGGAAGCGGTAGCAGACTCCAAGGGTTCCCAATGTATTTCCTCCAGCAGATTATTTTTCCAATCGGATTCGCCGATCAAACTGTACCGCTCTAAACGTTAATTTGGAAGAGGAAAAATCCAAGAAGAGGAGTTGTAGAGTGATTGGTTGCCTGTGATTAGTCGAGTTATCCAACGGGTGATCGGAGGACGTGAAGGACCCCCCAAAAAAGTGGGAAGCGGCATCCTATCGACCATTCCCAGTTGAATATGGCGAATTTCTCACTAATTAAGGGCGTTATTTGGATTCGATTAAGTCAACCGGACGTAATATCGTTCTTGAGGGGACTTATGAGGTTTTTTGGCGGAACCAACCGTGCACGGCTTCCACTTGTCATAACTTTTCAACCAGTTGATCAATCGATTCGAAATTTTTACCACTTATTCTCTATATCATAAAGGACATATCCACCAAATTTGTGTAACCATCACAGAGATTTGAAATTTTCACGCATTGTTCTTTACTAGATAAAGAAGAATCCGTGCCAGAGGTATTGCGAAATATTGATTAGCTGATTTTTGGCACTACCTTAAACATGGCTCCTCGATTTGCCGATTTTTTGTCTACTTTGAAAAATTGCCCTTCCCGCCAGAAACAATTTGAGGAGAAACTGTTGGCACGGTCTCTTCTTATGGATGCTAAGAACATTGTCTGAAAATTTCAGCGCTGTGCGATAAGTGGTTGCCGAGAAAAAAATCCCAAAGACTGAAAAACGCGATTTTTCAGGAGAGACATTTTTGTGTAGGTAACCACTTCCCATTCTGATAGTGTCCGCCTTGACATAGAAAAATGGAAGTGAACTAAGAAGATGGAAGTAGAATCTATTTTAGGTGGTTATACTTCTAGAATCAAAGGTTATTTTCCGTTATTATAAGGCGTTAGCGTTGTTATGCCGTTTTTTGAGTTGAGGGTTGCTCAAAAGTTTTCTTTTGCTTTTGCCGGTTTCGTTTTGAGTTTTCGTTTCCTACGCCATGCCTCGGAAAGGTCCATTCTTTGAAGGGCTTCCCGTGGTCCGATTTGGTCCTGTTTTAGCGAATTTTCGAAGAAAATGAAGCTATTGCAATGGCTTCAAAATTTTTGTAATGCAAATTTTTGACAATTTTCTCCATGGGAATCCGTTTCAGACCATTCTGCAACGATTCCTGATATTTAACACTTTTTCATATATATATACATATATATAAATGTGTCACTCCAGACGTATCTGCCCGAGGGATCGAGATAAAAAATCCAAAAAAATTTTAGAATGTCAATAATATCAAAACTAAGGATGAGGTTCGTTGGCCAGGATTTTTGGAGTACTCCAAGGGGTCAAATTTTGAAAATTTAGTTTCAAAAATCGCTAAGAAAAACGTGTTTTTTGAGGTTTTTGGTGTGAAATACCATCCTAAACATAGAAACATATGGATGGAAATTTCCTATAAGAATCACCCACCAAATCGGTTAAAATTATTCCTTGAAAATTCGCTCACCAACTCATGCTGCATGAATGGAACTTTTTTTAAAATGACCGGTATATTCTCTAGAAAAATATATATTTTTTCGCAAAAGTGGATTTTTCATCGAAAAACCTCATAAGTCCCCCCTTAACCACTCGCATAGCCAAGAGCGATCTCAGTCTTTATACATGTTGATTCCCCAATTGTCATCCATTCCAAATTGAACGGATATTGAAAGGCCAAAAATTAATTTGAAGACAGAATCGGTTTAATATGGGTAAAGTACACCAAAATAACTAGGTAGTTAAGGTACAATTGCATTATTTTTAATGTTTAACAAAATCTTGGGTATTCACCGTCCCCAGGCCTCAGTTCTCAACCCATTTGCTAGGTTGTGTTCTGTTCGACTCGGATATTGGTCTTGTTGTGCACTAGGTCACCGAATTAGGGACATTTGTTCTTTGAAGGGGGTGGGGGTGGGGGTAGAGGGGTTAAAATGCCGTAAAAAGTCCATTTTTGACAGAACCTCGTGTGCGCTGCCCTGGCATCAATTTATCCCCAACCAATTTTCTCAGTTGTGTGTTTTTTTTTGGCTGAGATATCAACCTGTTTGTGTGCTATGTAACTGAAATATAAAAAATTGCGTTGTTTGCTGAAATTGAAGGGTTGATTCCGAAAAACCCCTAATGTTGAAAATTTCTGGGCCAACAAAGGCCTTTATAGCAGCCTTGGATAAACCTTAAGATGATGGAGTATTTCTCTCACCGTGTGGCCATAAAAAAAGTATCACCGTGGCGCGGCGCCAGGCAATGGTGCCGGGGCGTCAGAAACCTTTTTAAGCATGTAATAAATTTTGGGGCTGCACTTTAAAATTCAGAGGTAACATTTGACGGCCCTCAACAATTTCTGACGCCACCAAGTGCGGGAGTAGTGGTCAGACTGACGCCACGGGGAGGTACCGTTGATTTCAGGGTTTAGTATTGTTGATCATGGATTTTGGAATGATACACAGGTTTGAGACTGTCACGATTACTGTAGAAGATATTAAGATGGCACCAAAGTTCGAAAAGCACTCATTCAGCATAATTTTATGCGCACCTATTGGGAATGATTAATTTTATAGTAATTGGGTTCTTTAATGCTAGCCACTAGTTAGAAGTGAGCATTCAATTCCCCATCTAGAGGCGTCTCCTGAATTACATGCATTACCAAACAATAAGTTCTTCTAATTGGCTCATCCGATAAACCAAAATTTCCAAACGTCCTTGTGACAAAAAGCGTTTTAGTTTTTTTCTCGGTATTTCTGTACGTTTCGGAGATCTAAAAACACAATGTACCTAAGTGACTTCAAAAAATGTATTTTTCCCCCCATTCACGTTAAGCACCCGGTAGTTAGCTAACTACTTCAGGAATCCAGTTCTGGAAGCAAATTACTTGTGGTAACACGCGATTAGACGAAGGGATAGATGTCGAATTAATACTCTCTCAACGCACGAGGCTAAGAGCACATCAGTGTGAAATGACGCATGGCATCAGGGTGGTGGAATATATTGGGGAAAATATAAATGGTAGGAGCTGGCAGAGGGAGTTTTACATATTTGATAAGTAGAATGACGCTCACAACTGATCCCTTCGGCCATAAACAACAAATGCTGCACCACAACTACAAGGGCACATCCACTACAAAGGCACACCAACATTGACGGGCTCTTTACACAATAAATAATCCTCGGAAGCGGAGCAAGATTGTCAGTGCTGTCACCCCAATAAGGAAAACAGAGATCGAAGGCCAGTAAGGACTACGAAACCAACTTTTCAGAGGAGCGCCGTTACAGTCGAGCTTTTCTGAGGAGCTTTTTCCTCATTCTATCCCCTCGGGTCTAACTTCCAAACCTCCAACTTCTAATATCTTCAATTTTTGGAGAGAACAAAAAAGTATTTGCCTCCTTCGTGCTACCCCATGAACAATAGAAAACAACGATAAATCACTTTCTTCTAATCTCCTTCGTAATAAGTACTTGTTCTGACGAAGACGGGAAAACCAAGTGAAACAACTACAAACTCAGCTAAACGAAATACCGGGCGTCGTTAAAGATTGTCGATTATGTATCGCAGCAATTTACCACTAGCTATTCGATTAATACTTATTAAAAATTTAAATCTACCTGCATACGAACTAAGCTAAATAAGTTTAATACTAAGCTAAATAAGTTATGGACAACGATTAGATTTTTATGTACACACCATCTATAAACACGTGTAGAATATACAATGAAGAACACTGTACATTTTTTACATTAATGGGTCAAGAAACAGGTGCCTCACGTTAAAGTTAAGTGAGTGTCTGGAATTCCACAAACAAGCAAAAATTCTCTTCATAACAAATAAGCAGTCGTCAAATTAATATTATGGTAATGCAATACGTATCTATCTGTGAGTTGTTAGATTTGTACTCGGCGGGAAGAGGTACTTAACAGTACATCGAGTCGGTCTTCATCATCAAAGCTCATGCAGAAAAGTTGACCATTTTCAGGGGATTGAAATGAAAATTACTACATTCGGGCGAGAAACATTATATGTATATTTTAATCATTAATAAAAATCGCCTCTAAATTTAACTGCTTAGTAATTGAAAGTAGGTACCAAGGTATTAGACTAATAGGTACCTAATGTTGTATTTCCTTCTAAGCACAGGTTTAAAATTACAGGTAACGGTTTTTCTGAACTCGGATAACGTCTTCGATAAAAAGAGTTTATCAAGGTTGAGGACTGTATGTGTTCGGGGTAATGAGCGGGAATGAAGCGTGTCACGAAGTCGTGGAGTATATGGGGGTCTGGAGCCGCGGGGTATTTGTATACGTATACCTTCATTACGAGCAAATTTACTTCAGCGAGAGTTTTCAGATCCGTAGCGGTAGCTTAAAGCAAAGGACGACTGTATCCAAGAAGAACAAAAGCCCCCTTTTGCCTCTCGTAAGTTCGTCATTAAGAAAGAAGGAACCTTTTGACTATCCATCGCAATCACAGCTGAGTTTCTGTATAAGAACGAAATTATAACCCTGTTCCCGATAAACGATAGAATTGTTTATGAGTAGTTCAAGTCATCGCCTTCATTGGGGCTTCATGAAACCCATGATGATTGATGACAATGATGACTAAGTTATTCGACTGAAATGGTCGTTTAGGTTTGTGAAATCGACCCCTGGAAGCTCGATGGTCTTCCAATTGGTCTAATGAAGGTGTGTACACTCTAAATTCTCCCGCCTACTGCATGTTGAAATGCTTCATTAAACGCCAGCCTCACCCTTCTTATTTGACGAAAGAAATTATATTAAACGTCCAACTAATCAAACAGTACACTAGTAGGATAATTTGGGTAGTCAAGATGTTGTAGTTTGTTGAAGTATATACGAGTGAATCAAGCTGAGAGGACGTTTTGCGAATATAGGTACGTCAAAACCGTAACACTAGGCAGAAATATGCGTTTCCTTGGTTGCTTGATAACATCACAAATTCTCAGGCACAACACGTCACCGGTGAGACGACCAGCAGATGCCTTTGATTTATAAAGCTCTTCTGTTCCCTGTCTATGCTGAACGTGTTACTAATAGATCAAGAGCTTCAACACCTATCTTGTATTGAGAAATGAATGGAAAGGTATACATCGAACTCCTACGGGAACGTCAAGTTATCCTGAGGACTGTAATGAAGCGCTCGGGAGAACAATGAGACTCGGGACAGCTAGCTGATTTTACAACACAAGCGATTCCAAAGGTATAACGTTCTCCAATACTGAGATAAGAGTGATCCAGAATGCTCCGAGTCTCGTTTTTCCATGCGACCAAAAACTTCTTTGCCTCACCTAGCATCGCCGTGTGAAGTCCCGTTGTCCCAATAAACAATAAGGCTTTCTCTGCACAATCGCTTTGGTCCCCAGTGCAATCTACGGGAATGTAAGTGATGTAGGCCAGGCATGGATTTACCACTAGGCCCAATAGGCCCGGGGCGCACGGCACCAAGTGGCGCACTTTCATTTAAAAAAAAAAAAAAAAAAAAAATCGAAATAAAAACTTTTCAGTTTACATTAAAAAAAGATTCTACTCATACTATTATTATACCATGTTAATAGTATTAGGCCAATTCTGACACCCATTTTATGTATTATACAGGTATAGTTTTTATTTCTACATAACAGATTGTTCACTCGGCTCAAAGAATTATTATTTTCATTTGATTGGCCCTGAATTCGATTGAGGTTACTTGTAACATTGAATATTAGGTAATTACCTTTTCCAATTCTGTTTTGGGTTAACACTAAGGAGCAAAACCTGTAGTGCTAACACAAAAACAAAATTGGAAAAAGTACATAATTAATATTTAATATGATAAATAATCAAAGAATTATATTTTCAAAAAATGATTAGTTTGCTGTTAACAAGTATTCATTTGAACATGGTGCAAAATGAAATAGGTACCTATTAACTAACTATCAAGAAATTTAATTTCAGACAACAAACTCCTTCTATCAGCTTATGATGGGGGGGTCTCAAATTTATTCGGGCCTAGGGGCGCTGTAATGGTAAATCCGGCCCTGATGTAGACTATATACCGTATACAGGACACCTCAGACTCGTTGTTTAACGAAAATTCCCAACATGCTCAAAATTGTGAGGAGTATCGTTGACCCTCGAGCTATTCAATTGAATGATCCGAAGTACGAAGTTATGAATACTAATGAACTCCTCCATTACTCCGAGGGGATCGCATAACCTACATTTCAGTACCTATGAATCAATAGACGTTAAGTGAGGGATCTATTACAGTAACATTGTTGACGGTTTCTGTGTTACCTACCTGTGTACCTACCTACTATTTGGTCAAAAACTATTCAAACCTATGATTCTTTGTGCCATTTGGAGAATCTCCAAAACTAAAACTATACATCAAGAAACAAAGTTCATGCCCAGCAGTAGCCATGCTTAGGTGAGCTAATTTTCTTCGTAGGTAGATACTACTCATAACTTTCAATTTCAAAAATGCTTGTAATTCCATTCAACCAATTTTAGACCTAAAAGGTCTGGTCATATTCATGGTAAATGTACCAGTAGACAGCTTTTGAGGAAGTAAGTTCGTTTTTTTGTGGATGCATTTAATTTAATTTTGTGGAGGATTGAGAGGAGTCCATTCAATGAGACAGATGTACAATACGTAAAACAACAGACACATGGGGGCGTGGTCTGACCTGCAATGGGGAACTTGCATGGTTATTTTTTATTTCAGCGATCTTAGAGGGCTTCCCAAAAACTTGCTATTTGATGGGTATCCGATGATCGAAACTTATCGAACATTAATCTTGTAATTTTAACCTAACTGACGTCACCGACCTGCCTGACCGAATTTGCTGGTCCTTCCCTTAGATTTTATCGACGTTTTGGGTCAAATTTGGATTATTTGGAATGTCTTAAAGGTCAGGTCTCAGGTATCGCCTGGAAAGCTATAATACGAGTAGTAACATCAATTGGTACTAGGCAGAAATCAGGCGATATTAGTCATGTTATACGAAACTGGGCGAGTTGCCCGCAAACCTCAGAAAGTTTTTACAAAAATCGGAACAAGGACAAGGACTTGACCACAGACGGTAGAAATACAAACCGACAGAAACGGAATCAAATTACGGAAGAAAGATGTGAAAAATAAGGTTGAATATATTGACTCGTTAACTTCGTATTATAGAGGACGAAAATGTTTTTGACTTTCGCTCGAGCAATGTATGAGCAGCTTCGCGAATCCCGGGAAATTCCTACTCACTAATTCGTAGACTAATGAAGGGTTAATGTCAGATTGATACAATAATATTATCATACATCTCTGCTACTACAGTAGAGCGTCAAAAATCCGAACTTCAAAAATCCGAACACCTGAGGATTTGTTTGAATAGTATTTAATTAGAGCGGAGTTATATAATTTTGCCGGCCAAACTGGCGACAAAAATTAGCGACTTTTTTAATCTAAAATATTACATACGTAAGTGATTTCGTACAGTTAGGTTTACAGTGATTCTTTTTGTGTACTGTAACTGTTCAGTGCTCTGTTCGTTTCCATTGTAGTATACATACATACATATTATGTACATTATGTATGTACTCTACATATTTCTTCAAGAAACCAACTACAGTAATGTACATAATATACATACTACATATGTACTACATAAAAATGTATTTACTCTACATATTTCTTCAAGAAACCAACTACAGTAATGTACATAATATATGTACTACATATGTACTACATAAAACCTATTGTTTTTATTTCCTGTACTGCATTCCAGAACTGTATTTTTAATTATGGGTCTAAGCGGCATTTCTAGGTTATGTTCGCTCATCCGAACAAATCGGTAATCCGAACTACCGATTGTCCCAATTGGTTCGGGTTTTCGACGCTCTACTGTACTTCGACATAATAAGAAGGCATGGTAGTTTTCGGTGAAAGCCGTCACATAGTTTGAACGCTAAAATACCGAAGGAAGAATATGATTATGATCGAGTATTCCTACTTTGGTACATGAAAGTGAAAATTGAACAGTCGTTCAATGAATGAATCGTTTACATGGAGAGACTACGCCAAGATGAGTTGACGCAATACACAGGTAGGTACATAACAGAATTGTAGATGAGGACGGTTATAATTAATGGAGAAGGCAGACTGAACAGACCGATTCAATACTTACTTACCCTCTACCCTTCGGGTCAAGTAAGAAATGTAAAAAAGAAGTGAATACTTAAGTATCTACGAATGGACGTTGCCCTTGAAACAAAGGGTTGTTCTGGTGGAGATGGTGCTCATCCCGTCATCAATAATTCAATGAATGAAACATGAACTTGGAAGTTTGGTCTTCAGGAGTGGCCAACTTGTAAACTATATTATTATTCCGGGAGAAAATGAGAGACGTTAGCCTAATGTGGGACTACATATTCCTTGGGATCATGAATTTCCTCATAAGATGGATCGAGTAGATAGGTACTTATTTCTGTCAGATTATATTGTATGATTGAATATAAGGACAAGGTTACAGTACTGATGTGCATCACTGGGACATTCAAGAGTTGAGCACCTCGACCAGGGAAATTGTTTGTCCGGGATTCAAGGCCCATGACAGTAAAAGGTAAATTTTTTATGGCTCACCCAGCGATGAGAAAATTTGGCTAGAAAACGAACTCGATAAAAAAGGCAAGAAATATTTGAATAGTTTTTTGTGCAGTAGGTGAGTACTGTTACCGGAGTTTCATAATAAACATAGAAGAAAAAAAGAAAAGAAAGAAAGAAATATTTAAACTCTCAGAATTCGTCAAGTCCTTGCCACGAACATCGGAACCTCCCGAATGATACATTTTTTATTGATGGGAGCAACTTGGACTGCAAAGAACGAGGTTCTTTTCTTTTGATTCGGGTCATAAATTAGGTAAATATTTTGAACATGTATGAAATCCTTCTCTGCCTAGAATTTTTGAAAAGGTCAACGAGTAATTGCTCAAATAATAATTGAAGTCTACAGAAAAGTATTCATATCCAGTCGATAAGTCCAAACAATGCAGAGATCAGCCAATAGCTAGTACGAACTAAATCACTCGCCGAAGTTGTGGAAACCCATAAATCAATAAAAAGAAAACGGACGGAACGGTCCCCTTTCTCCTGCGACTATATAAGCTGTGCACTTTCTGATGTACCTTTAGTTCTTGTTTGATACTGATGATGGCCTAACCGTCGAAATCGATTTAACTTTGTAGCTTATTATTTTCGTGGAAACGGACAACGTTTTACTATTTAACTCCGTATTCTTTTTATTCAATAGCTAGTCTTGTAAGTTTAGTTAGGTTTCAACCTTATTCATTTTAATGTAACTACCTGATACATTTTATCAGGCCAGGGTTTATACACCATAACATGACGGAAAGCACTAATAGTCAGATGATAGTGTGGAGATACCTCAAGGGTGTATCGTTGAGTGTCAATAATGGACAGTACGCGGTCAATAGTGGACCATAGATAATTGATAATGAACCATAGAAATACAATAGTGAATGGAAGCGAAATGGCACCTTCGCACAATGCGCAATGTACAAGTTGCAACTCTCGCTAGACTAATGAAACTAGGAGGGTCCTTGGAGTAACGTTAGCGGAGTAACTAATAATCAAATTACCAGAACTCACATTTTCACCATAATGTAGGTATCGTGTAACAAATTCTATATAGCGTGTTGTTCAGTTGGCGGTACGAGACAGGTAGGTAACTCTACGTAGGTCAACCGCTTAGATTCGCCAATAGGATCGGGAATACGTTGTCTTGTACAGTTACGTTGTCTTGTCTTGTTCATTTGATTTATAAACACTATCAGGGCATGTACAAACAATCTATAAACCTCCCTATCTGCGGTCTGTATCAACATTAGTTTATTCTTTCAAATTTTTACAAAGAGTTCCATAGGGGGATCTCCCCCCTATCTACAGGACTATTATATAAACATAATAAACATTACTTTTTAAACTATCAAAATAAATAACAACAATTTATTTGTGGCACAGCCCTTTTCAAAATAAACTCTCCTATAAAAATCAATCCTTCACTTCTCCTTCCCCCTACCCACTTATCTTACTCTTTCCGTACCCAGACTACCCACCAGTCTACCTTTCTATCCCAATTCATTCCATTTCAAAATACCCTTACCCTTTACTTTCCATTCCTTCTTCCTTAACCTATTCAGCTCCTCCTTCCCAATAATATTTGCCACTCTTTGAGAGAGGAACTCCCTTCTTTTTGCTCCGTATAGTGTCCTGACCCTGGGTAGCTCATATTGCAGTCCTTATGTTTGTGTCCCCTTCCCTTGTTCTGTACCTAAGAGTCGAATGTATGTCCCAGTATTTTTTACTCTTAAGTAAGTTCGTCCAGTAAAGTTTTTTAACTCTCAATATCCCCATTCCTCACCCAGCAGCTCTTAACCCACTAGTGGACGCTATAGTCGACTGTCACGTAAGTGGGCGATAGCGGTACTCTGTACCACACATTCATTTTCCATAATTTCTCACGGTTTTTGGGTCTTAAAAGACCCCGGAAATGCATGCATTACTAAACTATTATTATGTTTACGTATGAATCCATTGTTCAATGTATCTGGCCTTGCTGTAACTCTCTACTACTCTTCCATAACGTACAAAGACGCTAGCTGGACTCAGTACCGCAAAGTGAAAACGTCCATAGGGATGCTAGTTGGACTGATACTTGTCACTTTGACACCTCACAACAGAATGTGCGCCTAGATGTGTGTCATGTGTTTCTAGATGTGACTAGTGGCACCTGCCATTTGTTGAGGAGGGTCTGTTCTAGGAATACCAATGCCAGTTACTGACATCAAACGAAAATTCGCCACCCTGTCTCAGTATTTGCAGTGATGCGGTATGGAGTCCCGCTTAGCGTCCACTAGTGGGTTAATTGGTGATGTCAAGGTGCCCACCTGCAAAACCGATCTGATTGCCCTTCTTTTTAACACATTCAACGCCTCCAAAGCGGCCGCAGGGGCACCCCAGTCACCCACCGCCATAGATATATACTACTACTGGATAGCTCCGTCTACCTGAAACGGGCCTCCGATTTTGGGGTTTCCCCAGCCTGGAAGGCTAAAGCCTTTCACTGGCGGACAGATACACGTTACTACGCGCAATAAAAGTAGAGTTTTATCACACATCAAAAGCAAATAATTTACTTATTCCCCTTTAACATTTGGTGTACATTGCCATGAAATCAATATAAATTACTTTCCCAATTTTTATCGAATTAGTGGTATCAGAAAAGGCGATCTAAATTATGAGTGAATATGTGATATTATATTACAATCCTAGTGTGTGTGTATACATATAATAATTTATAATATTATTTTATTTCCAAAGCTATTTTTGGTGTTCTCACGGTGATTGAAACCCCATTATTTGCCTTGGTGTATAGTGAAGTACGACAAAACTCGGGGATCAGTAACGAAGAGGATTTTGAAGCACAATGACCTCCACAAATTAAATTAAAATGCCCTGAGTAAGGGAAGAAATGCATAGCATTCTTTTTGCCGTCCAGCGCGGGGAATCCCCAGGTTGGGAGGACCGGAAAACGGGGTTCCTTGTTACCTGAGATAGCCATTAGGTAGTTTATATCTGTGCACACCGGATAACTCAAATTAGACTGGATCATGGAATCGAAAATGTTCAGTCAGTCTTAGTCAGTTGGGGTAAGACTACCGACGCCCCTCCTAATTTTCCCTGCCTCCTGGAGTACCTACCTATGAGCGCATCCCAACTCATGCTAGTTTGCTAGTTTGCTTGTTTATCTTAATATAGCTGTATACTACATACTTACATAAGTATATATTATATTATACTTAATAAAAAGCGCTGATAACCAGATTGTTTGATTGTTTGTGCAGGACCAGACGAAGTTTATAAATTAAACGAAAGCTCGGCGAAGAAGATTGAGTTTCTGTGAGACAATACTCCCCCCCCCCCCCCCCCCCCCCCCCCCCCCCCCCCCCCCCATTCTGTTGAGCGTGTGACATTGAGTTCCCGTTGAAATAATGTCATTGGAATTTTTGTGTCGCTAACCCCTTCGTATTCTATCCGAATGAAGCATTATTGTATGGGTAAGAAGAACTTCTGAAAAACGGAATTTTTTATTATTTATCATTACCACTAACCTCACAATTCCAAATACCTGAGTACGAAGCTCAGCGTGATGGAGCTCGATGGGAATTTTGGGTGGAGTAATTGAGCTTACTAATTTGCTCCTTGTATGGATGAATTAACAACCAAAGCCGTGGCAGCCTCGCGCACCTAATTAGTGCGAACATGGTTTCTATTATGAATGAGCGATGTCGCCTAATTTACTGAATCATCCTGTTTCTCTCGATTAGAAACTTGAATATTAACCTGTTATCAGATACTAGCATGCCCGCTCGCATCGCTCGCGGTTTGAAATTCCTCGGAACGGTTTAGATGGGTAACATTATCCGACTAGGAGTGAGGAAGAAAAACGATGCTTATCTGAGGAGGTCAAACCACGCCGATATTCACTTGAAGGGAAAAGGCCCAGTTTGAATACGATGAAACGGTTCCATTTCAGGCGAGGGAAATTGAGGATTTGTGGAGGGTGAGGGCAGCGATTTGCTGTAACCCTTGCAGGCTGTGCTGAAGCCAATGACTCATCGGTGAATTAAAGAAATGAACGTAAAAATATCGAGTGCTGAAAAGAGCGCGGACCACTGAGAGGTACTGAGTATCGTTCCACCCACGGGGAAACTAGGACGCGTGATACTTGCATTTTATGAGCGAATATTGAATTCGATTCGCCCAGTAATAAAAGTTAATGGCAAAGAGCCATATAAATACATAAGCGCCCTTGCGTACATTTCGAGCAGCCCAAAGCTGATTTAAACATTATAATGATTCATGAATCACAGATTGAAACCGATTTACCGATGGCCAAAATGAGCAGCAAACAAACCTCCAAAAAACTCTGTCGAAGCACAATGCGCTTAGCGAACGATCAATGACAGTAAATCATTGGAAAGAGTACGGAGGGTCATTTTATACAACCCTCAAGAGAACTAGAATACCCCCCCCCCCCCCCCCCCCCCCCCCACATCAACTTTCTTAAAGAGCCATTTTGGGAAAAAATGCAAATAGTAACCCCCTTAATGTATTGCGAAGAATCCAAATATTAAATTTTTGCGCGTCCAGAGGGGAGCTATGGCGCGTTTGGACCACTAACTTTGTGTTTTCCAAAAACAAGGAAAAAAGTCCTTTTTCAATGCAAATTCAGATTCTACCCGAAAATGACCCCCATTCGAAAATTTGGGTGAGCAAAAAACGCTCCAAAGCAAGAAATCAAGTTTTTGGAGGTAGTATCATACATGATTTTAATGCGTTTTTCATGCTTAATAACGTGATGGTATGATTTTTCAAAAACAAAAATAATAATAATAATTTGGATACCACATTCATGAAAATTTGAAATTTCAAGACTTGAATAGAAAAATCATCATCAACCCGCGATAAAACACAGTCTGTATCATACTCGATAGTTTACTAAACCCGAAAAACTGAATTTCTTGCTTTTCGTGCACATTTGGAGCGTATTCGCGCACTCTTCCAGAGCTTGATCATTTTTTTATGACATTTCGAGTAGAATACGAATCTGAAATGAAAAATCAAGGTTCCATTTTGGAAAAACAAACTTAGTGCACCATACACGCCATACATCATCACTGTGGCGAGCGAAAATGTAACATTTGAATTCTACGCAAAAAATTGAGGGGGTTTACGAGTTGATTTTTAAAAATTCCGTTTCAAGAATGTTGAGGAAGAGGGGGGGTCATTAGCTGAGACGCCCTGCACAATACCTGTCATGGGCAAAACCAATCAACATACAAGTTTTTCATGGTGAAAAAGGATCTAGAGAGGCAGCCAGAAGGGTGATGGGATGCCGTGAGCCGCACACACCGGATTATGTAGGCTTGAAGCCATTAAAAAATCGCTGTAAGGGAAGGAATGCGAAAAGTCTGCTCAACGTCACCGCCACTTAATTATGATTTTAGGAGGACGGAAAAAGCTGGAGCCGAGTATTTAACTACTAAAGAACATAAATGCGACGTGCTAGAGATTCCAACTTGACGAGTCATAATAAATTAGTAGCTACGCGTAAAACTTATCAAAAGACAGAGGAGAGAAAGAATAAAGATGGGACAACTTGAGAGAAAAAAGTAAATTTATCTTCGTTTTACAAATATCTGTCCTTCCCACCTGACAAATACATGACTAAGTGAATTTTTGTTACCTACTTTAGATCACGAAAAGAAGAATAATTGCGCTTTTGCTATAGGCTTGTAAGATCATATAGGTACTGTAAGATATACAACCATTACTATATGATGCCACTCCGAAATAGGTATTTTCAGAGATACAGAAACAGAACGCCACAACTCGTCCGACTTCCGCATTACAACTGGCCTAGTCCAGGCCCGGACTCCTCGGGCGCTGCAGTCGAGAACGATGACGTCAGCTTAAAAATACCTTTCGGGTGCCATGGTAACAGAACCAAACATTCTCTTGGCGCCTTTTTTATTATCAAAACCCTGGTAGTAGGAACCCATCTGATATCTAACAATGCCAAACCATTCCAGGTGGTCAGGATTTGGTTTTCTGGTGACTTTTACAATAAAATTTACTAAGTTTGAAGGACGGATTCACGAAATCAACGCGCAAAGATTGAACAAGGGGAGCTTTTTCCGGAGATACCAAAGTCTATTTTTTTCGAAGATGAGTACCTACTTATATGTGGTCCAAAATACGTACTCTTTCACTTAAAAACATCACCCTTACTCTGAAGTGATTCTAGCCGTTAACTTGATAAATCCAAGCTCGGGAACGTGGTCTGTTCCAAGCCGACAGGGTAGTTTCACCGGAGTAATTTTGATAAAGATAGAAAGAGAAAGATCTATTCTTATCTTCTAATTACAATGTCACACAATTTCAAAATGTTCATCTTTGGCGATTGGCTATCACCCGATCTTAGAAGTGGGAAAGTATTTTCGTTCTTTAGATGGTGACGAATAAGTAAAACAAAAAAAAAAGTCTGAAGTTGGGCGGGCAGTATAGCTTTTTCACTTTTGTAACATGAACGTATAGAATCACCGAATGAACGAATAGAAATATTTTCACCAAAATTGGTAGAATAGTTCCAGAGTTAGGTATGTCTATGACAATAAATATAAAGTTTGCGCAAGCGCTGTAGCCAACACTCATCCAATTGTGGCGAAATTCATAGGTAAATTACCTTGGAGTCAGCCCTCAACTACACTCAGAATTTGAGCGAAGTCGGTCCAGTAGGGACTTAGAAATCGTAGTTCCAGGAAATTCAAATTTGCGCATGCGCACATCGTACTAGTGGTCCGATGGCTATGAAATTAATTGGGGACTATCTAGGGACTACCCCGTGATTTCACCGAAATTAGTTGAGTACCTAGTTCCGGCGTTATGGCTATGAAACACAATACAAAATTGCGCATGCGCAGTACGTATTACTGATACGATTGTGTTGAAATTCGACGGTAATTGTCAACCTCAAACTACTCTTCAAATTTGAGCGAACTAGGTCAATTAGGAACTAAGATCAGTTCAGGAAAGGAACAGTATCAGGTTCAGTTCAGGATCAGGTTCAGGGATCGGTTCAGGATCAGGGTTTCAGGAAATTCATGTTTGCGCATGCGCTCACGCTACTAGTGGTCCGATGGGGCAGGAATTGATAGGTAACCGTCATGGGGCTAACCCGCACAATCCCTCCAAATTCCTCCAAAATTCCATCAAATTCGGACCATAACTTCATATAGTTTTGCCTGGGACAAGGAATTGACCACAGACCGACAGACAACATACGGGGAATCAAACTTGTTCAGAAAGCTCAGGAACGTAGGAATCAAGTGAGAATTTTGATTCTGAAGGACAAAAATGTTTTTAATTCCTTGCACAAATACATAGCTTCCTACCTTCGGTAGTAAGGAAGCCAAATGGAAAAATGTTTTTTAACAAAACATGGACCGACTTCAAAATAGTCTCCAATAAAAACGAATGAACCAAAACCACTGAAATCTAGAAATAATAATTACAGAAACGGTGTGTGTAGTATTCAATGTGATCAAATCCGAGCATTGGGTCAGTGCTGTTTGTTTCAGTGTGTTTTTTTATGAACGAAACATATTGATCTGGAAGGTCCTATCAACTCCCACATTGCCAAGTGTTGTGAGATGTATCCAATAAAACGTTAATATAAAATATATTCAACACTTATTCTTATATATTCAACAAATATATTCAACAAAATATATTCAACACTTATTCTTATATGAAACATGTTATATTTTATCATGTGTATCCAATGATACTCTTTGATATATTGTTCAGTTAATTCCTGACAATTTTGGTCTTGAAAATGCCAAAACGTCGGAAACTAACAACTTTGAATTTTGAATTACTGAACTTGAATAATTCTGAGGAGATTCCAACGTTGTAACCCTTGGCCTTCTTGACTATTGGTTGAATCAAGTTAATCAAGAAGGAGCCGTGTCACAAGTCCGGAAGTGTGTGAATATCGCGTCGTTGTTCTGCCTATCAGATCAGCTCAATAAAAAAATAACCCATAAACCCTCCAAATAAATCGCTGGAAGTAAATAAATATCTCATAAACCCTCCAAATAAATCAATGCTAATTGGAACTGAGGGCAGACCAAATAACGTCAGTTCCACCATCCTATAGTGATGATCACTGTCGTATAACCGTTTGGTTGGGGGTGAGGCAGGGACAATGTGGTTTTGTGCTACTGAAGAGATGGTGTGGTAGGGGGAACAGCCATATCGGTCCCCTCTGAAGAGAGTGCAACGTTGTAACCCTTGGCCTTCTTAATAATAGGTTTATATTTTGTTCAGTTGAATGTTGGTCTTGAAAATGCCAAATCGTCGGAAACTAAAAAAATTAAATTGGAATCATTTTGAATTTCTAAACTTGAAAATACTCTCTGACCACCTTGATACATTATAACATCCTATAAGAACGACCTCAATTAGTGATGATTTGCCAATGTTTCAAAGCGTTTTTATCTTCTTGTTTAAACCGAGTTTCTCCTATTCTGTTCCTCAGCTGACCTCCATGTGAGCTAAGAAAGGTTTCGTGGACATTTGATTGGGACCAAATCAAAATAATAATGATAAGATAACGAGTTATTTTCACGCTACTATTAACAAATACGTAGGTCCTACCTAATAATAACTAGGTAAATGATGGAATGTTTTTTCTTTATCGTACAATTTCCCAAACTATTAAAGTAGAGTTTTTAATTATATTTTTGAGCAAATTTTCGAGGGAAATTCATCTATTGCAATGGCTTTAAAAATTTTTCTCTCTTAAAAAAAGTTACGCAAAATTCTAAAACAATTCCTGATGTTTGACACTTTTTCACAGTTATATATATATATATTCATACATGTGTCACTCCAGAAGATATCTAAAAATAAAAATAAAATAAAAATGTCAATAATATCAAAGAAAGGAAAAGTTCATAGGCCAGGATACTGCTGTTATAGTACTCCAAGGAGTCAAATGTTGAAAATTAAGTGTCAAAAAACGTGTTCTTCGAGGGTTTTGGTATATGTATTATCGGAATTAGCACGAAATTGTCTATAAGAAAAACTTATGAAATCAGTTAAAACTATTCTTTGACAACTCGCTCATCAAATGAAGCTGCATGAATGGCACTTTTTGCTCTCATCAAGAAGGTGGCCCCATACCCCTCGTTTCCGATAAGGGTTATTTTCGGGGTTATTTCAGTTGAAAGTATCTAAGATGATTCCAATTTCGTTTTCTGAGTCCGTGAGTTGTTCAAGGGCAAAATTGTCAGAACCCCCGAAACTAGAACCGAAGAAATCCTGTTCACACAATTAAGGTCCAAACCATAGATACTACATGGATACCCATGATGCAGCAAAACGTAATTTTATTGTTCCGTATGAAAGCAGATTCCATACTGAGGATTTGACACCAACCCCACTCTCCTACTTTCCTTTCTTTTTATGATTTTCAAAAGTTTGCGTCCCAGGTGAGGTCAAACTTGGCAGGGGGACACAATGACGACGCAGGGAAGGCGAACTTTGAAAAATCACAGGAAGAAAATTACTGATCGTTGAATAGTGTGTTTGATGTTAAAATTCTGAAGGTTGGAAACTACATGCATTTGAAAATATAAAATGATCGAGTGGGTATCCCTCATTATTCATAATGGTATACCTATTATATACTCATACTATATCTATCTTCCATCACTGTACACAAAACTAACGTGTAGGTTTCAGATTGAGATGGAAAAACGCAGACTTAGTAACAGCCTGCAACCAAACCACATGACGCAGGGAATCTCATACAATGCAAAAAATAATGTACGAAGTAAGACCAAACGCGCTGGGATAAACTGCTACTCTTGATTGATTAACCTATATAAATTATGATAACGAAAGTTTATCATTTGTACTCTTGTACGTATAACGCACATAACTTTGAGAGGCACTCAGTCAATCGAACACGAATGAAGACGAAAGAAAATACGGAGAAATCAAAGATCTAATCTCGTGTACAATGAAAACAAGATTTCAAGAGTATGTACCTCTTGAGACACACTTGAGACAAACGTGGTCGAAAGTGTAAATCACTTATTTGAAATATTGAACGGAATAGTTGCCATGACAATAATACGGATTAAAGGTTGAACGCAATTTCTACAGCTCGTTGACAATAACGAATGAAGAGATCAACATGCAATGAAACCAAGTAGCACAAGATCACGATGGATGATTTCACATTAACAACATGACCACGCTTTTTGATTGCAGACACGCGTAATTAAGTTTAGGTAATCCGGTTTTAATAACTGAATTTAGACGCGCTATTGATCCTAGTTGGTCCTGTTCTGGAGACTTGAATGGTTCCATTGGTGTGATTAAACGCAAGGAATTCACACCCATATTGCCAATGTAAACAATAGTACCTAATTAGAATTGGAACTTGAACTACTCTAGTTATTATAGATTGAGAAATTTCATATAATTTTTAGGGACTCCAACGGTAGAGTTTCAGCGAAGGGGAAAAGAATTAGAAACGAGAGGGGGGGCAAGGGACGGAGCCCAAAATGCCCTCAAAAATGAATAAATCTGGAGGAATCTGCTGGAGGGTTTATAAGAACTCTTACTATAACATTATTACTATTCCGGACCAATAAGTTTAAAATACGGATAAACTCCCCCCTACCCCATCCCCTAACCATTTCAGCGTTGCACAGTTTTTTCCATTTTTCTCGACCAATTTCCAACGGATATTGATGCGGTTGGTTGGCCGCATTCTTCCTATTTTTTCATTCTCTGCGGAGACGTTTTGCCTTTATGCCAATTTGACTTTTAAAAAAGAACGTGAAAAATACAAAATTACGAACTTAAAATTATACATAAATGCTCTCCCTAGAGAATTGAATAACAAGAAGAATGCCGCCAACCGCATCAAAATCGGACCAAAATTGGCTGAGAAAAATGGGAAAAACTGAATTACATGGGTCCTTGGCCCCTTAATAATCAAACCAAAAATTGCTCTTAGTTTAACCCACCTTATCATTTATAAAACCAAGAATATTTTGTCGCAAATTCAGATTTCCAATCCATTTTCTATGAGTTAGTATTGTACATGTACATATATTCAGAAGGCCCAATGAGGAATCTCATCTTGGATATCATTTTTCATGTTAGTAGTACTATACTCCAAAGGTATCGGAAATGTTCCACCCCATCAAACTCATATACTCACCCAAAACTAAGGGGAACCTGAGGAGCCTCAGTTGGGGAGATAATTGTAATATATTTTGTTATTCCTGTGTCGATGCAGAGCTCCATCTTCTTTCTTTCTTCGAAAATAGTTTGGAAGGCTTCTCCTAATGCATTCGTGCTTTGAGCTAAGATGGCAACATCGCCAGCGTACTCTTATTCACAATTTAACCCTTTTTGATTGACCTAGGCACCTCGGGCATATTAATAGGGTATGTACCCCAAAAGAAATTTTTATGGAAGAACATATCGATAATTTCTTGTTCACTAAATAATTGGAGTTTATCAGTGTAATACTAGCCGATCACCAATGCGTTGCACGGATTCTAGATTCAAGCTTATCCATGCTCGTTTTGACATAGGTTCAAGAGGGGAACCTATACACTCTGGTTAGCAAACTCTTAAAACTTCAACTCTTGCTGATTCAAAATAAGAGAACATCATTACGTCATCATGAACACCATTGTGGGATCCTTGGTTACGACCAATGCATTGTGGTCGGAAATCCTATTCAAGTAGGACAAAAGTACACAAAGAAACATCTCGAAAACATTTGTCCTTGATGTTTATCAGCTCTCAAGGACTTGTCTTAGTACCATCCAACCTCGTCAGACCTTTTTAAAGGAGGTGCGTTGCGTCGCGGAGCGCGGAAATTTGAGTTTTTGTTGGCGCTCGGTTCAATTGTACCATTATGCACCTGGGTCAACATTATGAATAAGAACGGCCTCAGTTTTGCTTCAAAAATGAACGTGGAGTGTACAGATAATTTTTCTACATTCTACTGCATGCAAATTAACTGGGATCGTTTCTAATATTGGTTTGAGGGTAGTGGACCTCAGTATGTGAGTAATCGAAAATCGAAGTTTGAAAACTTTGGTAGAGGTCAAAAACCTCATGCACCGATGAGGAATAAAATTGTACAGAATGAAACCTAGAACCTTTCTAAAAAAAATTATATTACTTCGAAAGTATTTCCAAAGAAAAACAATGCCATTAATCAAATGTTGATTGAAGAGTAAAGGAGGAAAACCGGGTTATTCAGTTTTTTTGAAATTTAGTTACCCGGTTCATCGATGGGAGAGCAGAGCTCGAGTTACCTGATTTTAACCTGTATGACGTAGCCGTAGGTACTCGATGATTCAAGGCATTTGGCTCAGGTTTTCCCCTGTCCTGATTATCTCATCAGATCGAGCACCTCTCAAAACATAAGAATCCAGCGCCAACTCATTTTCGACCAAACATCAAGCTACCCGGTTTTTCCTTTGTACTCTTCCTTTATTATAAAGGGTGTCCAAGGATTGAGAGCAGTAACTTCACGGATCGATTCTACAACTAATTTTAGCGAGAGTACTTTCATTTCTAGGATGTTTTCGACTTTCACCACTAAAACTTCCAAAACTCCCTTCACTTACAGTATAAGATTGAAAATAAGGTCACCGTTGGAAGAAGCGTTAAATTTCCTGTAAGATAGTCATCAATTTGTTAACCACCCACTGACATCTTGTATAGCCTGAACTTCAATTTCTGTGGTATTTCTCATTTCATCAAGGATTTCATCAGTACCTAGTTTTCGCTAGAAACTTTCAAATGAAAACCGTTCGCAAAAACTGGAAAAAAATTTCAGTTTTATCAGTTTTTCAGTGGTGTAATACTGTGGACATTAGGGGCAAAATTACGTTTGAGTGCCAAAACTCGAGGTGGTTTTCAAGGAAATCGAGTGTTCAGGTGATATGACTTGACCATGACTGGAGGAGTTAGGTGTCGTTATCCACGTACATTTTCATGCTGAATCGAATACTGACACTCCTGATCATTTTTGACAGATATAAAATTGATTTTTCTAGGAAAATATTGCATTTCTGTACATACGCTCACCTCCAACCCATTGTTGATGAATAATCTTGGCCAGAAGCACTTGGGAAAATTTAATAAACAAATGAAGGCATGCATTTTTCATCAGTTAAAATCAATCATGAGTGTTGCCAATCGATCCAGCGTGAAGAAGTACGTAGAAAACGATACCTTACTCCTCTAGACATGGTCAAGTCGAGGCCGATCGTATAACACCTTTAAACTCGAGATTTCCTCAAGATCCCACGTTTGTTCGTATTCAGACGTGATTTTATCCCCTCATTTCCACAGAAAAAAAAGAAGAAATTATTACACAACGGTTTATTATTTCCTGTATAGAAAAGC
>JAEMON010000001.1:86224871-86238223 GCA_030264115.1 Lygus lineolaris | reverse complement strand
ACCGTTCGCTCCCTGTAAGGACCTAAGGGTTGAAGGACAAAATATCGTAGCTAACACAGACAATACTGAAACGTGAACATTCAGAAGCTATTCTCTCGTCCCCTTGATCGAAGACAGGAAGGGCGAATGGAAAATTATTGCCTTATCTCAGCTTTCAGAGATAACTGACTGCCAAGTCTTGAATGGCAGAATGTTCGAATGTTCTCGTTTCAAGTAAGTAGTTGGGTAGAAGGGCATATCTCCGCCCTCTATGACTAATTGATTGAGTTCACGCATGATTATTTCTCCTTTTTTATGTTCGTATTACTTTGATACTTGGGTGCTTATTGTGCTGTTTGCTTACACGTGATACTTTGTAGTTTGAAAGGCCTCAGTAAAAACAGCACACAGTTGGGCAAATCGCCGATCTAGTCGAGCGTAATGAAAAGAATATGACTATCTACTAATCGGGTGTCATTCTCCACGTTTTTACATCCCTGAATCGATTGAGACTATTACCAAATCGACATAACTCTGAATATTACGGTGAATCGAAACCATATCAATAATTTATTGTAATAATAAAATAGCAAGTTTAATACATTACCTTCGGAAACAATATCCACCAAGAACGTAGAACAAGAACAAGTTTATGCTGGAAAACGGCCAGCAGCCGCCGCGGCCGGCGGTTTATGCTTGTAATAAAATATCCGATCATGGACCAATGAATGCTCATCAACCTCGCCACAAGTATATGAGAGATTTGCTCACGCAACTGCTTGTTGTGCTCATGAAACCGAATTCGACTTCCTTAAGTATCACAGTCACCGCATTGAAAATTAACCAAAATTTGAGGGACCTGGAAGAACCTTTTATGCGGATGGCACCTCAATAATAGGGGTGCATTCGAACTCTTCTTCTCGAGCCGGAACTTTCCATAAAAGTTCGCGAACTTTATTATGAGATGTTTGAGTAAGGTTTCGACGTTATTTCAAGAAATGTTTCGAACAAGTCCGATTAAAATAAAACCAACGATCAGCGTGAAATATAATTGAACCCATCCGAGTGTTTCGTTCTTTCGAGAACATTGCTTGAGGTCACTAAGGGACCTTCCTGGAACATACTTCTAATACCCACTGCCATAACACATTATTTTGTTATTGACACCAAAGTGACTTTCCTTATAATCAAACAATACAATAAAATAAAAATGTTACTTTGTAAGTATGTAACACTTCTTACATTTTTAGCATCATAGGTACTTATTTACCGAATAATAACAATTTTATTATTTATCATCACGACGGCGGATTTAATCGTGTCTTAGGATTTTATTTACCCTGTGTCATATAAACACCACTATACCATCTACTATCAGAATTGTGGTACTTTCTAGTTGAAGAATTGGCCGCTTGATGTCGCTGATTAATTTTTCTTTTATGAGTGTAGTTGCATCACGATCAGGGTTATGGTGCGTGTCGAGCGAGGGAGAATGCCCGGGTCGAGATCTGCGGGTTCTGTACTCATTGGGGCATCGTCTTGCATTTTTACGGGTTCTTCTTGTTTTGTTTCGCCAGCCTTCCTGAAAAGAGGAAAAAAAAATCATACCCCTCGATACCCCGACATTGATTCTTAAAAGAACTAGTGATCGAGGGGGTCCCTACTGTGGATAGGAAAGGCCGGCACGATGAGAGCGATATTACGGGTCCGGGGCTCAGGTCCTGAAAAGAACCAGTAAATCGTATTCGATCATCGGCCGGTCTTGAGGTAGAGGATGAGGGTTGAGCTGGTGCGAAACGCCGCGACCTAGAGGTTCTTTCTTGGAGTGGTTCCACAGTCGGGCCGAATTTGATTTGTCCCCCGAGTGTACTGTAGCGTCCTTTCTGCATCCTCTGGTATTGTGGTTGGAGATTCTGGCAGATATCCCTGAGGGTAAAATCGTTGAAGTTTAGGGGTCCGCGAGTTTCGGATTTCATCCCTTTTCAGAGCTGAAGAATAAATAACATTAAAAAATCCGGGGTCTTCCAGAACTGCATTTTCCACGAAGATAGTGAAGAACGGAGTCTGGAAGTTCCCTGAAAAACGCTGGAGATCTTGAAGCTGGAGAGGAGTTCGCAGGTCGATGATCGCAGGATGAATGAATGCCGCTCTGCGGGTCAATGGCGGGTATATAATACTATCGTGGACCAATCAGACTCGAGTATTTCCGCAGTCCGCGAGCGATGCGAGCGCCTCTAACGGAAGATAGGATGAACCTCCGTAGGTGAATGCTGATTGGTCTCGGGTAAGTCGTATTTGACCTCGTATTGACCTCTGGGGTTGATTGGATGACTAATTAGTACGATATCTGATGCTATTTTTCACATTTTTGCTGATGCTTTCTTCATGAAATGGCGTAAAGAGATCGTGTTCAAAATTTCATAGCAATCGGTTCATAAATAGCAGAGATATTTCATGTTTGTCAATATTCCGCGGTTCAATCAGGTAATTCCGCTGTACGATCTCTACAGATGATGATTTCTTCAATTTTCTTGTTTGTGTAGTCTGGGAACTTTATCCATGGACGGAGTTTCATGAAAATCGGCCGTGAAATAGACGAGATAAAATTTTGTAAGCCGAGATGCTGACGCCCGACGGGCGTGGCACGACGCAGCTCCCGCGGCGATTGCCCGTCAGCCGGCTCGTATTTATTTTATCTTGAATTCCTTGTCTTCTGTTCCTCTAGATGTGTAGGGTTGTTTCCTTTTAGATGTGTTTATATTTATTTTTTTTTAGATGCGTGAGAGATGTTCTTTCTTATCTCTCGCAGCTTTTTTTCGTCGTTTCAGAGGTCCTGTAATTTTATAGTAATTCATTATTTCTTGCTTGTAGAATTTTTCCTGTTTTAGTTTTCTCGTTTCTTGTTCATCCTTGGTGTTTTCGTTGTAGTTTCGTAGAGTTTATTTTCTTCTCTCGATCGTTTCTGTGGGGTCCGTGTGGTCGTCATTTTACCCGCGGTTTCGTTGATTGCAGTCGCGGGTAATTTTTCTCGTTCGTGGCTTTATATATAATTTCTTATTTTTCCTTTTTTCTTTCTTCTTTTGGTGTGTATCTTCTTGTGTGTCTTGATTTTATGAAGTGCTCCTCTTGATTGTGGTTATTTATTTAATAAATACGCCACAATATAAAAAAAGGTTCACTTGTATTTAAATCCTGCTCCCCTAACTTGAATGGCTGAAGTTCTTTCTGGCTTCATCGATCCTCCGTGGATTCATCGGCAATTTAAGTAGAAAGGGTATGATTGATCCCACTTCTGATGTAGGTAAGATGAAAGACAATCACTATCTGATGCCACTCCGAAATAGGTATTTTCACAGACACAGAAACAGAACGCCTCAACTCGTTCGACTTCCGAATTGCAACTTTCCTAGTCCAGGCCTGGACTCTAGGGGCGCTGCAGTCGAGAACGATCACGTCAGCTTCCAAATATCTTTCAGGCGCCATGGTAACAGAACCAAACATTCTCCTGGTGCCTTTTTTTTTATTATCATAACTCTTGGAGTAGGAACCTATCTGATCATATCTAACAGTATCTAATTTACTTTCTAAAAATTTATTTTAATATCAGGTTTCAACAAAAACAATTCGAACTCGATTTCGAACTTTTCAAAGTCCAAGTTCGAATGCACCCCTACTTTCTTTATCTTTATCTTCATGAAAATATCAAATCGGCGGGCCATTTCCCAAAAACTCTTGTCCAGAAGCCCCTATGAGGATAAGCAGCGGTGAAGATAATGAAAAAAGTAAGTCAAGTGGGGGGTGGAGGTCACTGATAAGAGTGATGAGGTCAAATGCACGGCCAAAAGGTCATAGTGTTATTAGTTATGGCCCAGAACAGCTATTTTAGCGAATTTTGAAGTTTTTTTTAAATGAAGCTATTTCAATGGCATTAAAATTTTTAGCCGGAACATAAATGTTTCACGGAGGGAATATCGACGATCAAAGGTTCCTCCCTACTTCACAATTCGAGGAATTATCGCGGCATTCAGCCTTCTACAGAAAACGATCCCTCAAGAGTGAGGAAAACATTCGGGTGCATTCGAACTTTAGAGCTCTGGAACTGTGAATTCCCAGATATTTGAACTCTAACTCAACTTAAATGTTCGAGTAACGATTCGAATAGGTGTACAAATTTCTACAAAATCTTGTGTATACTGCCTTGGCATCAATTTTCAACCGATTAGTGGTATTATTTTTGGTTCACTCCGGACATCGGTCTCAGCGTTGCCGGAATTTTCAATAGCATTTGGTGGGGGAATAGAGGAAAATGTCAAGTTCTCTTAAACCTTAGTAATCTTCCTTGCTTGGGCTTGATGTCGAGTGTGCTTTCAATAAACTTTGAAATTTTGATGGAATATTTTTGGCGACACCAAGGTGCCAGGAAATGGTGCGTGGCGTCAGAATCCATCTCCTGCCTTGTGGATGATATGTGGTTTTGAGTCAATCACCTTGAATTTCAAAAAGTTTACCTTGAATTTCGGAAAGTTTTATGGACCTAGAAAATGCTCATGATCATTTTTGGCGGGGTCACAGTACCAGTCTACCACCAGGGGGTGGACCAACATGGATTTATACTTTGGGTATTGCTGATTAGGATTTCCTAAAGATGAATGAGAGTAATTTTGAGACCATCACGTATTCTATGGAAGGTTCTTAGGTGCCGCGATTCAAATGGCCATTTAATAAAAGTTGCTGCGTCGATGAAGTTGGTCTTCCAACTTCAGCAAACGTAGTGCCTCGGGGAACGGGCTGGAGAATGATGAGGTTAATTTGCGTTGACCTCAGCAATCGTTTCAACACGCATCAGGAGAGCAAACTTCCAAGATAACCCATCCGGTCCAAGAAGAAGACAGCATCATCAATTTATTCATCTATCCAACGAATGGAGAGCGGAAGGTCGGATATGATGGAGAACTAGAGCTATGACTAAATTGCCTGACCTTGTTATTAATTGAATGTGTTTTAGAATTTCGGGGTAACCGTATTAATAAGCTCTTAACTTCACAGTGATATGTTCTGAACATCTGGTTCAGAGTAATCCATCGGTGGGGAAATTGGTCGTTTTACAGGAGAACATTTGATGAGAATTGACACACTACTTTCCTTACCATCATACAGACCCTAACTGAAAAACTCAACTTAGGTCGTTTTTCTGCTAATTACGGGCTTTAGAGTATTTGCCAGTCAAAAAAGTGCTAAACGACGATTTTTCGCCTATTCTTCTTTCTACTTCCTGGTGATCCTTTCCTACATGATTTTGGGATTATCTCCATTTTCGATTCTACGAGGGGTGTGTAAAAAGTAAGTTTCCCTATTTAAAAAAAAAAAAAACTACAAGAGCTAGAAACGTGATTGTTTTTTTATTGAATAGCTTGGAATCAAATGATTTTTTCACGTAATCGCCATTAATGTCCACACACTTTTGTTGCCGGGGCAGCAACGTTTTTAGCCCCCCCTCATAGGTAGTTCCGTCCACCTCCACTAGAAACGCCTCCACCTCGTTCTTGAGCAATACGTCATTAGTGAGGTGTGTTCCGCTGAAATTTTTTTTAAGATAGGGAAAAGAAAGAAGTCTAAATTTTTTCTGAAATTTTGAAGAAGCTGAGGACAGCCATCAAGAATAAACGGCCTGGTTTGTTGACAAGAGGAGTGCTCTTGTGGCACGACAATGCAAGACCTCATTCTGCTGCATTGACTCGAAATCTGATGGAATCCTCCAATTGGGACATTTTCCCCCACCCCCTCTACTAACCAGATCTAACCCCAAGCATCTTCGTCCTTTTCCCCCTCCTTATAAACATTTGGGCGGAACACACCTTGCTAATGACGTCAAGAACGAGGTGGTGACGTTTCTAGGGGAGGTGGACGGAACTACCTATGAGGGGGGGCTAAAAACGTTGCTGCCCCGGCTACAAAAGTGTATGGACATTAATGGCGATTACGCGAAAAAATCATTTGATTCCAAGCTATTCAATAAAAAAACAATCACGTTTCTAGCTCTTGTAGTTTTTTTTTAAATAGGGAAACTTACTTTTTACACACCCCTCGTATTACTGAATCAATTGTGATGAAATTGAGCAAAATCGGTCCATTCGGAACTGAGAAACCGTTGTTGCAGGAAATGTTTATGACAACAAATTTATATTGGAGTCACTCGTTTATTTCTGTTAACTGGTAGGTTTCGTCACAGCACTGGCGACTTCTTCTGCCTGTATTTGTCAAATGTTGCTTATCAGGAACATTAGCTTTGCACTCATCAAAGATCACCGGGGCATCTCCATTAGGTTGGTTACTCTTGGTGTACCTGTTGTGTATACTGGTTGTAGGTAGGTACTAATGCTGCATGGTACACAGGCATTTTTGTAGTCAACAGAAATACACAAGTGACTCCAAATTGAAGAAAATTTCCAGAAGAAATAATGGTCCCTCCCCAACATACATAACAAATTTATAATAACAATTGTTATTAATATCACTACTTCTGACTATTAGGTTGAATAAAGAGATAGACCCCTTCTCCCAAACCATTTTAGCATTGACAAGTTTTTCAAACTTTTCTCCGCTAATATTCTATCAATTTCAAATCGGTTTTCGGCATTCTTTCTATTATTCGATTCTGAAAAGCTTTTACATTCCAAAATTTGAATTTATTTAAAAAATTAAAATTTCGAAAAACCCCCCCGAAAACCCCCTTGGGATTTGAAAAAGAACAATAGATTATTACGAAAACAAAAAGCAAAGCAGCATTGACGATGAACACTCAGGTAAAAGATAACTTCGCAGCTCTGCATGTTTCGCTGTGGAAGGATGATGGACATTACGAATGCAAATATCAATTTCAGGGGTATTACACTCAACATCGTACAGCGGGTATTTCGAAGGCTGTAGGACGAATGCGCCAGTTTCCCAAAACTAAGAACCCTTTTGCGCCAATAGCAAAAGAAATGTTAAGTACGTTTGCGCCAACATAAGTACGTTTGCGCCAGATATCGGTATCAGGGGGTTCCTTTAACACTTCTCAATTTGATGTAGGTTTCAGATTGAAACTTAGCCAATACGTCAATCAGCTCGTGAATAGATGGGTGAGGTACAAGGAAAATATCTTTTAAATGCCTGTAGTAAGATTCCGGTCGGTTTCACTTTTGTTGAGGAGAAAACAGAAAACCAAATTAAAATAACCTCTGTTTCACGAAAACATGCATGTAGAGTGTAAAGCTGTGAGAAATGCCTTCAACTTCAAAAATCAGCTGTAGGGGTGATATCATGAGTGGCTCACTTTGGCGCCAAGGGGCACTGTGATTGGAATAGAAGGGTATACTCTATTTTAATATTTTTCGGATTGGCGCAAAAGGGTTTCACCGATTTCGAAGTAGCTCCTTCAAGGTTTGTTCAAGCACAGACAAGGTATTGATTCCATTTTTTGCAGGACGGGTTACTACACGCAAGCACTTGTGGAGGGTTGGCAGTTCCCAACTCATTAACTAATCAATATGTATATTGAATAAGAAATGTCCGATAAACCAACGAACCTGACGTTACATTCATGCAGCATGAGTTGATGACCTAATTTTCAAAGAATCATTTTAACCAGGTTGATAGGTGATCCTCATAGGAAATTTTGCGCTGATTCCGAATATATATCATATTTTCCTATGTTTAAGAAGGTGATTTACACAAAAACCGCGTTTTTTACCCTTATTTTTCAAAATTAGACGCCTTGGAGTACTCCAAAAATTCTGGCCAACTCATCCTTTCTTTTGTTATTTTTGACATTTTGAAATGTTTTCGGATTTTTTTTTAGATAGATCCCGGGGTCAGATATCGTCTGGAGTGACACACACACATATATATAAATGAATATAGGACAGGGTGGTTGAAATTACCAACTAGACTTGGGTTGATTATTTTTCCCCAACGTTTTTGACCCAGGGTCCGGGTCCCAATCATGGGTCTACAGGAAAAACAAGAAACAAGTGGAATTATAATACTAAAGAACAGGTAGGTATGAGTGCTATTGAAAAGGTAGAAAATATGGATTGGTGATAACGTAGTAATACAAAATTGATTGTAAATTTACTTACATGAACGGCATCTTTAACAAGGCTGGTGGATAAACATTTAGTTTTTACACAATGTGCATAAACTTTGATAATATGAATAAGTTACGTTTTTCTTGTTTTTAGTCATCAACCAGATTCTCAATAAACTGTTTTATTAATATTCCATAGGTTACCTGATTAGCCATAAATGTTATTTTTTAAAAATTCCACAAACACCCTTAGCCTTCTAAAAACCTTGTAATTGTTACCAACATACCCCTTCTTATCTCCTATCTATTCTAAAGACACTTGTTAGATCTTCATAGCCATTTTGTTTCACCAAGTCACAAGAATCTTGTAACTTATTCAGATCCAGGTTCCGGAGTTATTCCTATGACAACAAATTTCACATTCGCGCATGGGCATTAGCTATTACTGATCCAATCGTGACATTCATAAGTAATCGTCTTGGAGTCAGCCCCGGATTTGTGCCAAATCGGTTCATTAGGAACTTAGAAACCGGAGTGGACGGCTGTTTGTCTTCGAGTGTGAACAAATCTTCAGGTAACTTTATTTTTCTATTTTTACGAAGTAAAAAAAAACTTATGAAAAAGTTCCATTTATGCAGCGTGAGTTGATGAGCGAATTTTCAAAGAATAATTTTAACCGATTTGGTGGGTGTTTATTATAGGGAATTTCAAGCTGATTCCGGATATACCATAATATGTATATAGATATAACATATATTATGTTCCTATGTTTGAGATGGTAATTAACACCAAAATCCTCAAAAACACGTTTTTAGCGATTTTTGGCTCTAAATTTTCAAAATTTGACCCCTTGGAGTAAAAGATTTTGGCCAACGTACTCATCCTTTCTTTTGATATTATGGACATTTTACATTTTTTCATCTCGATTCCACGGTCAGATATCGTATGAAGTGACACACACACACACACACACATGTTAAATTTCAGGAATCGTTTTAGAATGATCTGAAACGGATTTCCATCTAGATTTCCAAAAAATGTTTTTACTGACATTTTTGAAGCCATTGGAATAACTTCATTTTCTTCGAAAATTCGCTATAACTACTCAGTACTTCAGAAGTAGAATTTCAGGGCGGGATTTATAGACGGCCCTCGAGTTTCAAGGAGACCTTGAGATGGTCTCCTCGAAATTTTGAATACGGATTCGGCTTAAAGAATCCTTGAAGACCATCACAAGGTCTCCTTGAAACTCGAGGAGCGTCTATAAATCTCGCCCTCAATGTACCGAATTTTGACTGAGTAACACGGGCTCGAGAAGCGTCCCAACCATTCCCCAACGCAGCTCAAAACCCTACCTATTTATTATTTTTCACGTTTGTGATTTTGAAAAATTCCTCGTGATATGTATGTAATACAATAAGAATTACATGCTTAGCGATGTGAATAATAATTACAAGTTTATTCCATCCAGAGAAAACTGGAAGGAACCGATGGAAACCGCGTTTTGCATTGGTTTCTTCCAGTTTTCTCTGGATTTAATCAACTCAAAATTACGATTCACAACGTAAAGTATGTAATTCTTATTGTATAAAATACGTATCACGAGTAATTTTCAAAATCGCAAACGTGGAAAATAATAAATAGGATTTTGAGCTGCGTTGGGGCATGGTTGGGAAGCTTCCCGAGCCCATGTTACTCAGTCAAAATTTGGTTCATTGAAATTCAACTTCTGAAGTATTGAGTAGTTATAGCGAATTTTCGAAGAAAATGAAGCTATTGCAATGGCTTCAAAAATTTTAGTAATGAACATTTTTGGAAATCTAGATGGAAATCCGTTTTGAGCTGCGTTGGGGCATGGTTGGGACTCACAGTGGTCGGAAACGCCTTAATTCCGGCAAAAACCTCGGGAATCGCATCACAACTCGTCCTAAAATATGTTCGAGATGTTTTCCTCCTCTAAATCAATTGGTGAAGTCGATTTTTTCGTCAGAGTTGATAGGAAGGAGATATTGCAAGATTCTTACTGCAAACACCGCTGTACAAGCGCGTTTATAATGAAAATGATTACCCGTCGTATTCACAAGATGAGGAGAGGGTTAAAAGAACCCAATCCTAGTTGAAGGCATCATAAGGAAGATACTCGTATAATGATATTTTATTGGTCATGGATATGCAAAATAAAAATGGTAGCGGTAGTTTAAATAAATTACTGGTTCTAGAAAAGTAGGTATAGAACAGAATAGATAAAATAGAAATTATAATTATAGTTTAAATGATAAATTATAGTTTTTTTTATTAATTATACTTTATTATATAGTTTATAATTAATTATAGTTTAAATTGTAAATTATAATTTATAGGAAACCGAAAAGAGCACATCTCATGACCGATTCAACACTGGAACTGGAAAAACACCAGTGGAAATTAAACACCTTTGGGAGGGAGCACGATCAAGTTCTAACAAGAAAGTCCAATTTTCAAAACGATAGCTGAAGCCACAACAGAAAAGATAATATCTTTATCAGTCCATCTATTCACGGTACGTCGAGCAAGCCGACCTCTACGCGGTATGAGGTCCCGTTTTTCACACTTCAAAAATGCATAACTTCCGTAGGCGCAAAAAGGCGCAGCTGATATTTGCATGGTACCTTCACCTATAAAGTTATGTCATTCTCAAATGACAAAGGAATACAAATGATTTTAGTTACCTACAGACTGAAAACCACAAAAAACCCGCGAATTCGACATATTTCATCCTTCAAAAAATCCTAAACCGAAATTTATTTTTACCGACATTTGTATACATAATGGAAGCACATTCAAGGTTAAATGGTATTTTAAACCGTACTCCCAACCCCGTAACTAAAATCTTGTCTTAGGCTTCTAAACCGCGAATTTCATGGCATTTCGTCATAAATGGTTCTCTACAGCTCTCAATAATTTTGTATTTATTAAAACCATCACGAATCCTAGTTCTACAGGTATTTTGTTATTAGAAAACGTGCAGGGCGTTTCGATAGAGAAAATTTCATTTCAGGGGGTTTTTGTTCAGATTCCGAAATGTTGCAACATGAAGGGTATCCCATTAGCATACAAGGGTCTCGAAGTAAATAATTGTGAAGTTAATAATGATGACGTCACCGACCCCCTCCCCTTCCGCCGGGGGGGGGGGGGGGGGGGGGGGGGGGGGGGGGGGGGGCTCAGTGCCCAAATAATTCTGACGTCACGCGCCTCTTTCCAGCTCTTTTCCCGCTCAACTTGGAATTTTCAGTTAAAAAGTAGCTCACGAGGTTTTTTCGAGAACGCTGAACCCAATTTTGAGGTCAAAAATGAGAATTTCCGATCTATGCACACACCCTATACTATGTAGAACCTTTCTCAGATAAGGATCATTCAACACATCTCCAGCTAAATTCTCTGCAATTGTATCGCACGCTGAATTTTACAGAGTAAAATGTCCATGTTCTTTGCGGTTATATCGATTTGGCAATAATACCAATCGATTCAAAGAGGTAAAAAACGTCTGCCAAGTTGGGTGTGGCACATAGGCTTCTTCGTATACCTAACATTATATATATATGTAACATATATATTTAAAAAACTCATCAAAGGGATTGCTACCTGCACGATCGCTGAAAATTCAATCGAAATTGAATGAAAATTGTCGAAGTTATGAGAGCTTCACGTTTGCGAATGCGCAGTGGGTACCACTGATCCGATCTTGATGAAACTCATAGGGAATTATTGAATCTGCGATCCTTCCTCCAAATTTGAGCGAAATCGGACCATTAGGTCGCGAGAAATTGATGTTTCAAGGATTTCATGTTTCATGTTTAAGCATGCGCAGAGGCTACCGTTGGTCGGCTGGTAGTGAATTTCATAGGAGACCATCTGGGGGCTAACCCGCGTAATCCCTGAAAATTTCATCAAAATCGGATGAAAAGTGTTAAATTTATACGTGTTGCAAGGATTTAAAGTTTTGCGCATGCGCAGTAGATACCGCTGGTCCGATTTTGATGAAACTCGTAGGGTAACATCAAACCTTTGATCTTCAACCACCCTCCAAATGTGAGCGAAATCGGACCATCAGGTCGCGAGAAATTGATGTTTCGAGGATTTCACGTTTACGCATACGCAGAGGCAACCGTTGGTTGGCATATGATGAATTTCATAGGGGACCATCTAGGGCCTAACCCGCGCAATCCCAGAAAATTTCATCAAAATCGGATGGAAATTGTGGAAGTTATGTGTGTTGCAAGGATTCTGGGACACACAGACACGAAACCTAAATTGTTCAGAAGGTCTAAAACGTAAAACGCGAGTTGAAATTTTGATTTTGGAGGCAAAATATTTTTCACTTCCCAAAAGTGAAAACAATGCTACGCTACCTCGGTAGACTCGGAAGCAAAATGATGAAAATGTAGGCCAACGTTGATCTAAATGTATTCCGCTAGATTGCCCCACTGTGTGACGTACACACTACGGACAGGGATATTGGATAAATAACTGTAAGTGATACTACGTAAACTGACGCATGAATTATTTTATTTGACACTCTGTAGTAACTATACAATCGCCCGTTTCACTTGACACTCGTCATGACTCCCCGATGAAGCCTGCGACAAGAGAGATAAATACTAGTGACCTTGTCATGTTCCCTTTCCACTCCGTTTTGTTTCCTTCAACTGTTTGTCGTCTACTGGACTAAAGTGATTAATAACTTGATGACTTTACTGTGTTGTAAAACACAAGTCCATCAACGGTTATTCACTACTTTCTCTTCCAATCCCCCACACAGTGGGGCGAAATGGTTGTTTTCTGGACATGACGATGTTATGAACGATGAATAGGAAATTTCGCGCTGACTGCGAGTATAATGTCTCAAAAAAAAACTTCGGAAAAATGACGTTTTTGACCATTGGAACCGACCGAAATCGGTTTTGGACAACAACAAAAAAGTTAAAGACACGAGAATTTTGCGTTGAATGAGACTAACGCTCATAAACTCAGTACCCATGATCTTTGGTGATTTTTCAAGGTTTTCCGTTTTCAGTCGTGAACATGACAAACATCGAGAAAACGGAATTCTCAGGTCTCCATCTTTTCTTTTATACGTACAAAAATAATTTTGAGCGGTTCCAATGGTCAAAAAGTTGAATTTTCTATAGGGATTTCAATGTTTTTGGAGCAATTTGTTATCAGCGAATTTTTGAAGAAAATGGAACTATTGCAATGGCTTCAAAATGTTAGTGATGCAAATGTCTGAAAATTATCTTCATGGAAATCCGTTTCACACCATTCTAAA
>JAEMON010000001.1:86198456-86213411 GCA_030264115.1 Lygus lineolaris | reverse complement strand
AATAATAAACCGTTGTGTAATAATTTGCAGCGTTCTTCAATCAGAATAGGCCGAGAGACTTTTATGCAGTTCCCATTCCTCTTGAAACTCATATGAGAAAGGAATCAACTTTCTCGAAAGTCTTGACTTGAAATTCTTCCTTCAGAGCTTCAATTACTTTGTCCACTTGATACGTTTCACCGGTTATTATTGCGTCATCAACAAACAAAACAAGATAGACGTTCCCACGAACATACAGACATTATCGTGTTCGGATCACCTTCAGTTCAACGTTTTCATGAATTCAGAAAAATGGGTATTCCACGACTTAGGACTGGATCGGTGACCATACAGACTGCCTAACAGTTTGAGTGTTTTGTAGGTCCCGCCATATTCTTTCGGTGAACGAATGTAAACATCATGACTGCAGTATCCTTGCAATAAAGCCGTTGGTGCGTCACATGAGTGTAGCACCCAGATTATCTCCACAGCAGTTGACAGCAGAATTCTGACAGTTTGAAGGCGACATACTGGCGAATACACAAATTCATCTTCTTCAAACTTCTCCTGAAATCCTCTAGCTACGAGGCGGGCTTTTCTTGTGCCATCAGATTTCGTTCTAAAAATCCACTTCGTGTAGATTGCCTGTTGGTTTTCGGGAATGTCAGTGGGAACCCATGTCCCCAACTTTTCATGAAAATCCAACTCTCGTTTTATAGCTTCTATCCATTCACTAGAAGTCGCAGCATCCTCGTATTTGGTAGGATCTTCTCCATATGACATCATACAATATGCAACATCCAGTTCATAGTCTTTCGAGAGGTTAGACAGCTTCACAACTCTTCCAAGTCTTGTTGTAGACGATTTACTTCCAATTCCCCCTTCAGCGGATACATCGCGAGAATCGGTGTCACTCTTCACACCCTACTTGAACACCTCATATGGATATCTGATTGATTTTGAGATATATCAGGAGAAGAATACGCCTGGAAGACTTCAGGAGTATGACAAAGTCTTCGGAAAATGCAAGTCTTCTTTGATATCGTTCATGGGTAGATTGCCCGAGGAATAGCGTTGTTATCCTTATCACATCATTACGGATAATCCGTTCACCAGCTTGAACCTTCTCAAACATCTAGAGCATCATGGTTGCAGTGGGACAGGAATGTTGAGGCAGAATCGTATTCCAGGGGGCTGTCCTCTTCCGAAAAATGATTCAATGAAGAAGGAAGAACGTGGATCATGTCATACTGTGATTGAGAAACAAGACGGCATTTCCTTAGCCAAATGGAAGGACAATAACATCGTCACTGTGGCATCTACCTCGCTTGGGTCAATTCCTCTAAATCCTGTAAAGCGGTTCAGCCAAAAGGAAAATAAACACATGAATGTTCCAAGGCCTTTAGTGGTTGCTGCTTACAACATAACTATGGGAGGAACCGATAGGATGGATCAGGATGTATCAAGATACCGAATCGCCATTCGTTCCAAGAAGTGGTACTGGGTGAATCTCACTTGGCTAATCGACATCTCCATCAATAATGCTTGGCGATTATGCAAAAACATCTGGTGCGAGGCTTCACACTACTTTCCTCAGCTGTATTTCACCTGAATCTATTTTTGTGGAGATGAGCGGTATTGGAACTTGTTTCTACTTCTTGGAAGAGTAAGTCCTGTGAATTCATCAAAATCGTTAGAGTAGTTTAGGAGAACAGCTAAAAAATGGGCTAAAAACGACGTTTTTTCACCTACGTATTTGGAATATTTTCTCCCCCTAATAATTGACCTGGTGGGCTGAAATTCTTAGGGTCTCATCCTCAGACATGCCAATCATCGAAATCGGAATTTTTTTAAAATCATTTTCGTAGGAGCCGCAATCGTGATCGTTCACATACGTATACACATACATACAAACAATTTTTTTTTTTTTTAAATTAAATTCCCTTCAAAGGCGGAGGGGGCACGCCCTTAACAAAATAACTAAATAAATACAACTGAAAATGGGGAGGACGAGCAGGATTACCCGGATGCCGGCACGAGGGGGAAGGGATGCTAAAGAGGGTGGGGGGAGGGAGAGAGCGATGAAAGGAAGTGCCCCTATAGAATGACTAAAAGTTCAAATATGAGCCGAGCAGGACGCGGGTGGTAATACCAGGGAGAACACCTGCTGAGATGCCCAACTCTAGCAGCTCTGTGGCACTCTTCCCACACCATACCCTGCGCCATGACACAGTCGCGGCCATGACCATCATGTTGCTTGCCGCCACTCCATTTAGCTCAGATACAGCTTGCCTCAGATCTTGTCTATCGTATTGGCTTTACTTAGCCCGCCAGGTCTGCTCCATGTCCATGCTGCCATAGAAAACCTGGACATCCAGGATAAAGGCAGACCCGTTGGGCTTAATGGCAACAATATCTGGCTTCTTGCCCTGGTCACTCGACATATGGTAGAGTCTCTTCCTCTTCACATCCCAGCCGCTAGATGCACCTGCTACCTGCTTGGCAACTGCATCGTGTTGTAGAATGCGGCCACCATGAGTTCGCGGACACTGCTGCACCACATGGTAGAGATTTTCATTTCCACCCTGACAGGCAAGGCGCTGGGTATTTGTTATCCCGCGACTACCCCTTGAACATCTTACTGCCGTCCTATTTTTTTTAAACTCCCCTCAAAGGCAGAGGGGGCACGCCATTAAAGAAAAAAAACTAAATAAATAAACTGATAATGGGGAGGAAGCCCAGGATTGCCCAACGCCGACACGAGGGGGGAGGGATGCTGAAGAGGGTGGGGGAGGGAGAGAGCGATGAAAGGAAGTGCCCCTATAGAATGACCACCAGTTCAAATATGAGCCGAGCAGGACGCGGGTGGTGATACCACGGAGCACACCTGCTGAGATGCTCAACTAGAGCAGCTCCGTGGCACTCTTACCACACCATACCCTGCGCCACGACATGGTTGCGGCCATGACCCTGATGTTGCTTGCCTCAGATCTTGTCTATCGTATTTGCTTTTCTTAGCCCACCAGGTCTGCTCCATGTCCATGCTGCCGTTGACAACCTGGACATCCAGGATAATGGCAGACCCGTCGGGCTTAACCCCAACAATATCCGGCTTCTTGCCCTGGTCACTCAGTATATGGTTGAGTCTCCCAGCCGCTAGATGTTAATGCACCTGCCACATGCTTGGCAACCGCATCGTGTCGTAGAATGCGGCCACCATGAGTTCGAGGACACTGCTGCACCACATGGTAGAGATTTTCATTGCCACCCCTACAGGCACGGCATTGGGTATTTGTTATCCCGCGACTACCCCTTGAAACCTGACAAACAACAAAACAATTTTCAAATGCAGCCGCTTCTCTGCTGGTGGTACAGCCCTGAAAGGAAAAAGATGTAATCGAGTCCCGGAAGATGTCGGATGTGATGGAAGAGACCATCCATTGTCTCGAACAGAAAAAAAGAAGGCGATGTAACGAGGGATGTACTCAAGTCAATTCCAAGATGTGTATAAAATGCCAAGTGGGCTTATGTGTTCAATGTAATGTATAGTTCCATACAAAATAGAAAGAACAATTCTTTCTATTTTATATAGGAAGTATAGACAATTTTTACGATTGTACTACAACTTTCTGAAACACGCCGCGGGAGGGAACATTTTATTGTCCTACTGTATCTATAATGTTGTTGGATTCGTTTATTTTTTCTTCTGTTATTGTTTTCTTCTGACTTCTGTTCGTAGAACTTATCCTTGTACTTGAGGTATCCATTCATTGCTGTGAGCTCTTGAAGGTCAAGAAACACATCCAAAGGCATGGTAGTATGCGCCTTAATAAGGTTCCAGTGCCTCATTACCAGGTAGACAACCAGTTCTAGGGTACGCAGGTGAATAAACTGACCACGTCAAAGGACACCATAATATCATCCGGTGTCACCGTCCTGGCCACTATTTCCTCCTGGAAAGCGTAAGAATTCCTCACATCATATTCCCCTAAAGACTTGAGTGGCTCTATGAGGTTCTTGACCATTTTAGACATTTTCAATCCTGGTCCTGGCCGAGGTTCAGAGGTGCAATTCTAGTGAGTAATGGTAATTACCAACTAAAGATAGAAGAACCTGCAAGTTCCTCACTAGACCATGTATGGTTTGTATATTTTGTTCATTGAGGGTTCTTCTTCATGAAGTATCAGCCAATCTATTGTCTAGGTTGCCCGTATGGTGGGGCTTCCACTGAATATGGGGTTTGGACATAATGTGATGCTGTGCAAAGGATATTGTATTGAGATGAAGTTATGAGTATCTGACTCCAGATATTGTTGTTCTTGTCGTTGTTGATGTTGACAGTGTTGATGCGTTGTTGCTGTTGTTGTTCATAAATTGTTGAAGGAGGAAGTTGATTGTTATCATTGTTATCAAACGTTTTATGAAAGAGTAGAGTTTCTGCCTGCACATTTTTGTATATTTTATATTGTACTATATAGTTTTTGGTGTTTCAGTACATATTTTACTCTACAATAGTTTAATTTAGTTTTTACTTCTACTAGTTGAGTATTTGATCTGTTATTTAATTGCCTATTTGTTTGTTTACTTAAATTTAGCTCATAAATACTTACCTGCTTAGATCTAACTTGATCACAGACTTAAAGATATTAACATTTGACTTTATTTTAATAATGACTTCTGTTAATCCACAGTGGTACCAGTTCTCTGGTTCTTCATGTGTGTTGGCAGTGGTGTGATGGTCACACTCTAGGCTTACCTTCGAGTAAGTTTTATATTTTATGTATTTATTTTTAGGAATTTACGTACCTACGTAACCAGTCAATTTTTGAAATTTGCCGTTTCACATTTTTGTTAATTATTGTGCCGCTGAGGGAGACTGTTGTGATAATTGTGCAGGCCCTGATGATGTGAATAAATTTCACGAAAGCTCGGCGAAGAAGGTTGTTTTTTCTGTGGACCCCATTCCCAATCAGTCGGACATAACTTCAAAGAGTAAGCATGACTAAACTGGTGGAAGAGTTTCGGAGAGGAAAAGAGAGGAAGGACCTACATCCAATGCAACCAACCTAACTGCAGTAAATATTCGTATACTATAACACATACAGCAGTCTGGCTGGTTTTGTCTGTTGAATAGTGGATTCTGTGGTTAGTGTACGCAGTAGCTCTACAGACCAAAGTCTTCCGACCTCAAGCCTCAAGGTGTTATGGCAGAATCGTGAAAGAATTCCTACTAATTAATCAATTCCTACTTCCTTGGGCAAAATGGCAAGGCAGTGACCACATTCAAATATCTGTGCTAAAATATCGATGTATTCGATAATCGGGAATTCCAAAAATATCTATATTAATTTTCCAACAACAATGATCCTCAGCAGCTCAGAATGACCATTTTTGGGCTAATGGTCCTGCCACTGCTGCCCCATGGTTCTAACTGTCCCCAAAGTATGTAGGTATGTTAGTGATTAACGTATTCCCTGAGGGGTTGGTGGTGAGTGGGACTTGATAGCAGTCGCTAACTCTTTTGATAACAGTCCATGTTACAAAAGTGAGGAAGCTGTATTTACTGCTGTGTGCCCACCCAACTTGGCACACTTTCTTTAGGAAGTTCGATGAATATACCATTAGGCACGTTACGAAGACCAGCTGAAAAACATTTTTGCTTCCGAGTCTATAAAGGTAGCGGAAGCATTGTTTTCACTTTTGAGATGTGAAAAATTTTGTATCCCCAAAATCAAAATTTCAACTCGCGTTTTACGTTTTAGACCTTCCTGAAAAATTTTAGTTTCGTGTCTGTCTGTCTGTCTGTCCGTCCGGGAATCCTTGCAACACGCATAACTTCCACAATTTACATCCGATTTTGATGAAATTTTCAGGGATTACGCGGGTTAGGCCCTAGATGGTCCCCTATGAAATTCACCTCTGCGTATGCGTAAACTTGAAATCCTCGAAACATCAATTTCTCGAGACTGCGCATGTGCAAACGTGAAGGTTCCATAACTTTGACAATTTTCATCCGATTTCGATGGAAATTTCAGGGATACTGCAGGTATTAATACTCCCTTTGATGTTTTATATATATACATATATATATGTTAAGTAGATATATGTAAAATCATGTTATGGATAAAGGAAGCTATGTGCCACACCCAACTTGGCAGACGTTTTTTATTTGCCTTAATTATGTTTTGCGTTATGTTATTCATCTACTTATTTGCATGGTACGTGTTTGAGGTTGAATTGAGGGGAATGGAGAGGGGGAGGGGGGGGGGGGGGTCATGGGTTATGGGAGCAGTAGGTATCTCTGGAAAAAATAAGTACCTAGCTACGCCACTGCTTGCTGAATCAGTTCGGTTTACGAAGAAGTCATTGAAAACATTCAGGATAGCGTTCTTCATACATTGTCAAGGCATCAGAATGCCAACCTGAAAACTACTTCAATGTGTTTTGGACAAGGGATACCGAGTTATGGGCCAAAATTGCCCTTAGGCATCGTGACCACCGAATCAAAGTGCACGTTCTTGCCGGACCCAATGGTCTCATCACTGTGGAGATTTGCGATGGTTTAGCGAACCGATTTGACTGATCGCTGTGACAGACTTCTTGTTCTTGGGTGTCGTTCGTTCGAATAAAGGAGATCCCTAAATGTAAAGAGTAAAATTTCAAAATGTCAGTTTTGGGAAGAAGATACCTAAGATAAGAAAGTGCCTCTCTTCTCTCTAGATACGAATACATTTAATAGAATGAGGAGCCAATATACCTCTTAATGGTTAGACATTTAGACCAATGAGATCCGAATGAAAATCTGTGTGCCTATACCTACGTAACTACTTTAAAACGAATAATAGCTCTGGCGAGGCCAGGCGAAAATGTTCAGCAGACATGTATTTACAATAATTCGCAATAAATCATATGGGCATTAATTTATATTATTTATACCCTCGAAACAATCAAATGTATTTTTATAATTTCAAAACTTATGGAATATTGAATACTCACAGAAGTAAGTGTTAATAATTTATATACCTATACCTACTTATCAATTTTATTCTATTGTAGTTGTCTGAAAATAAAATAAATATATTTTACCTTCATTTAATACTGAGTAGCCTCTCCAATACCAAAATGGTTTAGGTATCTACCATGTGGATCGAAAGACGCTTGTAATAAAAAATAGGAAGAGGAAAAAATTGTTGAGGTCATGTGGGTAAAGAATAATAAATGTCGATTTGAAATAAATTTAATTATGCAAATCCAAGTATTGCTGTCACATACATAGCCATACGTAAGTACGGTTTCCAATGATTAGACATACATCAAACATGAAATGCTTCAATAGTCCTTGAGCTTAATTAATAACGGTAACAGCAGTGAAGGTATTTTGTACAAATTACAAAAAACATTAAGGGTATGATTGTCAAAAACCGAAGCAAATGATGGGAAGACGTTCCTAATCAAATAAAATATGTCCTCCCAAAACTTGAATAAAAAGTTTAGCTAATAATTTCAGTTTTCCGTAAACAAAATCGTCCAATGAAAATTTAGGCAAGGCCGAAGCACTTGCGAACTGAGGAAAATGTCGTTTTCCGCACCTGGAATGTGTGATCTTCTTTCAAGATCAACTGACATTGAACTGGTACCTACTATTGTTTTTCCATGAAGATATCAAGAACCTTCATTGAGTTGAAAAAAGTGGTTTGTAAGCAACCAGCTTTGAATGGTAACTAACACGAATATTGATTATCACTGGTTCACTTCATTTATTGACATGTTGTAAATAATAATAATTCCAAAATAGAGAACAAAGACGGGGATTTTTCTAATACACAGCGATGATCAAAGGGTATGTTCTGGAAACAAACAATAAATTTAAACCAAAGAGTAACATTAACCTACATCTGACTGAGTTTTATTTTTATTTTTTTTGAACGTTGAATTTTTCTTCAGTAATGAGGATTTGGTTGTGGGAACACTAATTCATAATCTACGAAACTACTACGTTTATTTTGTATTATACGGCAACACCTATGCACATTCAGTTTTATAAATTATACTTATGGAAATAGGTACAATAATAACATGAACGTACTCAACAGTTATTACTTACACAGAACGTTATTTTCATGACACAGGAGGATAAATCTATAGAATACAAGTTAACGGAGGGACACAACGTCGTATTAAAGTAAATAACATGCTTACAAATATTGACATATATTATTAAAATTCAAGACGTTTAATGTGGTATAATTTTAATAAATTTTCAAATGCTAAATGCATGCATTTACAAATCACATTCAGGACTTTGATGTTCGCTTTTCAACTAAACTATGAAATTGGCACGAAATTTAACAGTTCATTTCAATCAGAAGTGATGAGTTTACTGTCTCGAGTACAACAATAAATTAATGATTATGTTATTGATTCCTAGTATAGGTATTATAGTTATTAAAACCATCATAAATTGATCTACCTTTCATGCACTGTTAAGATAGGTAGGTAATTAAAAGCATGAGATCAGAATTTCCAAGAATGTAAATTTGGCACAACAAACTCCCTTCAAACACGTGAAGCATAAATTATTCAGTAAACGGCATGAAACTATCAATGAACGTAAGCTCATATGTTTTCATGAAAGACATAAAGGAAACTTAATTTGGCAGGACTTGAGTCAAGTGATGACTTTTTTAAAGTAGGGCCTTAACTACTTACCTACATTTATATCATCTAAAGGGTTTCATATTTTTGCAGTGGCGTCGATTTCGGAGTAGAAGTGCTCGCGGTGATCCAACTTACTTATTTGTTATAAGATTAAATAAGAACATTGAAATAAATGTAATCAACGTTTACATATATTATATAGATATTACATCCTATGAAATAAACCAAAAATCGAAGTGAAAATGAGAATAGATAGAACCCACATACCGTACCTCGAAAACGTGTCCTAACCGCATCTTCAAGTAAGAAAGTACCTAGTTGAAAATATTATGAAATCCAATATTCTCAATAAATTTCAATGAAGAGCATGCGCATTTATGTCGGATTTAGAGTCAGTTAAATGTACACAGCAAGAACAAAACCAAAACATAAAATGTAAAAAGCCAAAGCTCGACGGGGTATTTTAAGTAGGTACTTTCGTTGTTGATCCTAAGAGAATAATCGTTGAATCTGCTTTGCAATCAATAGGAAAAAGATAAAACAATCCCTATCATTCATCTTCATCCCATTTCGGTACATATACATCCTTCATGTGCATCTTCCATAATAGGTACTTCATTACTTTAGCGATCAAATCCAAGTTAGTACTTATATATGTACCTAATTATGGGTGATATTGGGAGTTCAAATGACACCAATGAATTTGCTTGGTCTTCGTAAAATAGTTATTGAGTCTTTTTGCATTAGAATATTATTATTTCCTATCTACTCTGATCAGTTCGATATAATTTTAGTTTTGGTGTCTTACATGTACACAGGTACTAAAACAGTGACAGCTTATCTTTAGGTTTCTGATGGGTATGGAAAATATAGGTACCTACTTGTTTGTTGTTGTACGACGTACATTGAACGATAATCAACCTGGATTCGAGTGGTCATACTCAAGTGGAATCTGATAGGCGAGTGTACAAGATTGTGAGGCAATATGGGTCAATTATACTTTTGTTATTGGTTGTATATGTGGCTCTAACCACTCAATCCCCATGATAAACCACACCGTTGGAACCACCTGAGTCTCTAGACTGCAATAGAACCAACTTGAATCAATAAATAATTAGCGTGAATAAATACACTTCCAATAATGGGGAATGTGCGTCGATTTCTTTTGTTAATTCAACGGAAATATCTCTTCGAGAGCATTCCGAAATGATGCAATATGTGGAGTATCCAGACAGTGGAAATGTGAGAAACCCGTGGGCGAAAATGTGAGGCCATGACGTCACGCATATTTTCGCCATTGCTTAAAAAGCCCGTTTTTGAAAGCACTGAATCCGAATTATTGATGTTTCATTGTTTCCCGTTGGTTCCGTTGCATTCTGGAGACTGAGGTGGTTCCAACGATATGTTTGAACATAGAAATTGAGTAGTCAGAGCCTCATTTACAACGAAAACTAAAAGTATCTGATTGAAGAATGGCGTTTGCTCAACATCAGTATTTATTGGCATTTTTGTATTCAACGCTTTCCATGCAAAAAAAAAAAAAAAAACCGGCAAGGGTACAGGTTCATGGAAACTGCTGGCTTGTAGCCACTGGTTGTAGGTATAGGATCTATACGAAAAATCCTGAACAACTAACCATCGTTCAAATGATTTGTTCTCAATTTCTTCGGTATTTCATGCCTAGTAACACGTTTCATGAGCGAACCATAATTTCCTGAGACAGTTTCTCCAAATGTGCATGCTCATTCCAATGATCTTTTGTTCCAGTTCTCCACTAATCTTAGGTCATTTGGTAAATTCAAGTAGTTGGTATTGGGCCTGAGTGCAATTCTGTTCCCGACTCTCAATATTATTGGTGTACATGAAATGAACTCACAAACATATTTTGATTTTCATGCTTGTTCCTCATTGAGTGCATTCGTGAGGCTTGATCACCATTCTACAAAAACCTAAATGGAGGGTATACTTACTTAGCATTAGAAGGCGAGAGGTTAAGAAAGTATATCTGAGCAAGATAGCGGTCGAAGGTAGGGTATCTATTTATGAATTTTTAAATACATTTTTTCGAAAGGCGAAACTATAACCCCCTTCAAAGCTACATTTCACCATTTACCTTCATCTTCGTACCTACACACAATATTCATACGCTTTGACAGAATCAGCGTCCCAAAGGAATTCATTGGCAAATACAAATAAGTACTTACTTAATATAATCCAATATTAATCAGGTAAAATAATCAAACTTGAGTTGTAAGGAATAATGATAGGTACATTTTGCACGAATGAAAAGTGAGTAAGGAGGGGGGAGGGATATCGTGAAGTGATCGCAGACTTGGAAATAATTGAGGTGGGTCCTGTGTCATACCAACATACCATCGCTTGAAACCAGATAAAAATAAGTTTCTACTGATGATTTTATATTTTTGTATTGAAATTATTTGTTCAAAGATACTTACCTTCAATAGTTCAGGAAATGATAGGTACTTCTAGTACCTAGCTAGGCTATAATGAACCCAGCAACAAATAATGATGTTAGAAGTTATGAGTAGAAAATGTATTTCTTTAGTAGGTAGGTAAGTTCGAAGGACACGACTTATGAAAAGGAAAAAAAAACATGCTACTACGCCAAAAGGTTCACGAAGAAAATATCTTGACATAGGTTTGTCTAATATTTACATACGTTCTATGGGTATTTTGCATCACAATCACCCATATTTACGACAGCCAACGAAATTGTAATTACGATGACATAAATAGAAGCACTACAGTTGCAACAAAGACGAAAAACCGCCCGCCACTGCATATTGGGATAAATAATTTAATGCGAAATTTCCTCAGAGAGAAAACAATCGTAGAAATTGTTTAGCTAAAAAGTTCGCAGAAACCACACACACACAATGGTGTGTACATAAACACGTATCCTTAACAGAAATAAATTGAATAACAATCATACAAATAAATTGTATGCTGATGCTACCTGACTAATAAAACTAACAACAGCTTGGCTATCAACAAACATTTAGATTTTTAACAAATAACCTAAGTTAATTTATAGACATAATTTTAAAGGACATATAATTGTTCTTGCAAATATTCAACATCGAAAAGAGTTTAGGTCAATAATCCATGTAAAACTGGAAATTTACACGGGCACGCGATATATATTTTTTCAAATGAACTATATAAATTCATTCAATTGCTAGCGTTTAAAACATTCAATAAATATCACAACATGTAGGTAGCTGAAATTAGGTGAGAGTTTAGGCGGTAGACAACATTTCTATAGGTTTGATGATTTCGGTTAAAGAACCAAGCATCAGTCCATCAATTTTTGTTGGTAATAGCAATAGTAAAAAGAAAGAAATTGCTACTCTATTACAATTAAGTACATTTCACTACTGGATCAACTTAATCTCGCCATTCAAGTGTTGCGTCGAATGCATCAGCTTGGGGATCAATAAATTAGATGCGAGCTTTATCTGTCCAATAGTAGATTTTTTATGGCAAGGCATTACGCTTCCCACATATTTCCGGCAAATCTTGTGCAAGTTCATTTTCCCCGTGGGGCATTTGTCAGCTAAACGTTTACTAAAACAAATATAATTAGTGGCAACTTCAGTTGAGTAAATTGGCACATGATCATATCATCACTTGACGTTGCTACCTCAATTAAAAGAAAAACTCAAAAAAGAGTTACTTTGCGTAGGTACCCTTATTTCATGGTTCTATAAATAATTGCTTCAAGAGATAGTAGAATACAAAATACGTTACTTTGAGCATTTAGCCATAATTAGACTTTCACATTTTAATGTGTTGATTGTAACACTATTGCCATAAAGTAAACTCATTCGAGTCAATTTTTATCAATTAGAATTTTACATAATAGATATTTATAATAAGATATAAATTTGTGTTGCACAACCATTTTTATTTTACCATAACCCTAAAACAATTGGAAACAATTTACGATAGAAAATGACTAGTGAATACAGTTATAGTTATAATATCTCAATTTAATCAAAACTAATATTTAAAAAATATGACTTAGCTATCACAATGAATAATTGATCATAGAAATTGCAAAATAATAATGGTTGCTCTTTCATTTATTAATTGTTCAATAATTAATTATGGCTTCTTACGGGCGAAAATATATTTTGTCTTTCTTTTTATACGGAATAATTAACATTAATAAATTATTACAAAAATAGAGTTTGATATCATTTGAACACCACAATTCTAAAGTTCTCCTCAATCTCAATTTCACTATTTCCATATATCAAGCTTAAATGCTGCCTTTTGTAATTTTACAGTGGCATGTTGATGCAACATCTATCTAAGTTGTCAATTAAGAATTAGAACTATGTATTTAAAAATAAAGTTATGTACATAAACAAAGTAAACACTCTATTTATATAATCGATCATGGTATATGATCAATTAGCATTATAATATCCTTCAAGCAAGTGGAATGCAGAACAAACGTAGGCCAATATTAGGCATTTAAGTATGCCCACCAGATATTATTACCTATTGAATATTTAAGTGATCTTCCCATTTTCTACAACTAATAAATAATTTGTTGTCTTATAGACAGTAGGCCATGACATATATTACTCAGTTTCAATTAAAATGGAAGGGAGAGTCTTGTGAAGATTCAATAGTTCTCTGGAACCTGAAACAATAAGAAAACACACCTATGTAGAAGATTTGGAGCAACCATCCAACGGGGTGTTCGAATTTTTTTTTTTTTACTTTTCCAAAAGATAGGTTTCAGTGAGAGCTCTCCATAAAGGGGTATCCTATGAGCGGAAGAGGGTCTTGGAATCAATAATGATGACGTCACCCGCCCTTTTCCAGTTATTTTCTGGCTTGACCCGACGGGTGTTGTAGGCTTTTCTCTTTGAATATAAGCACACCTTTAGATTATCACAAAAACGATGTATATTGTATTGCGAAGCACTTTTCAAGACCATCTCGGACAAAGGCCGAAAAAAAAGAAAAAAAAAGTGGTTCTGAACTGAAACCATCATACTAATGATAAAAACACAACTCAACAATCAACTCTTTAAAATAGTTGGACCCTATGAGAACAATGACTGATGCAGAGCTTCGACGGAAAATAAATTAGGTACCTACACCCTACGTACCTACACTCTGAATTTCGTTGTCCATTTTTAGTACAGTAGTTCCAAGAGACGGCTGAATTTTGCTATCCAGTTTAAGTTACAGTAGTTTACGTAGTATTATTATAAACAATAATACTACGTAATAATAGTTTATATTTTATTCAATTTCCGAATATAGATTCGAATAAGACCACCAGGCCCATTCATTTTTCTTCCCCCATAAAACACATAATTTAATTTGGGTTTGTATTCTCTAAATTCAATACAAAATTTTAGAATACATTTTGGATTTGTTATTCCACTCAATCAAACCCTCGATCATTATCTCTGGAAATGTTATGGTCATTGAATAGGAAAGGCGCATGCCAACTACAAAAGTATGTATTCAAGATCTAATTGGTAATAGTGGCATGACAATAAATATTACAAACCTTCCGTGACTAATGAAGTATTCAGCAACTACTATTTAATTGTTGCTACGCAGAGATGTATTAGTAACTGGAGAGCCTCGGTTAGTGGACGACTCAATGTTTTCACTTTTTATCAGGTCCACTTTGAGTTTTCGAGTGTCAGCATCAGGTGATCTATGAGATTTCATGTGAGCACTTCTGCTCTTCACTTTGTTAAAAATTCTACATAAACAAAGATCAATACTGAATTATTTTCCCAGTCTATATAAGTAGGTTACTTATTAATAGTAGGTAGGTAAGTATTTCCTTGAGATAAGTGATCATTATTTTTAGAAAACCGTGGAATTTCATATTCAAATGATAGATTTGTAAGTAAACTTGTTGAGACAATTTGTTTATACAAGTTTGACATAAAGAAGGTAGATACGAGTATCCCCCATTTCTGAATATTTTATGAGAAATGCCAAACGAGAATGGACAATAAATTATCCTGTGAGAGGAAAATCTAATAACTACGAGATTTTTAATAATCTTTCCCAACACGTAAGAAAATATTGAAAAGTTTAAGAAAACGTTGCACTGTGAACATTATAGGTTCATAAGCTGAAGAATTTGATAATTTGAAATAACCGCACGATAATGTAGTCTGAAAATGTCCGGTTATTGGATTGGGCATATTTTCTCGATTCAATGCTATTTTTGCACTTATATTATCACTTTTGAGCACAAATAAGTTTAAAAAGTCCTATTCATGCAGTATGAGTTGATGAGCGAATTTT
>JAEMON010000001.1:86170201-86196457 GCA_030264115.1 Lygus lineolaris | reverse complement strand
TGATTTTGGAGGACAATTTTTTTTTTTTTTTTCTTGCACGAAAAACATATTGACATGAAGTACCTAGTAATAAGATTTGTAGCGAGAGGTAATATAAACTCTATAATTCCTGAGCTTAACGATTTTTTGATGACGGTTCACACTCTGCATTTCCAGCATTTTCCAGTTCCTGCTCATTTCTGACCCTTGAGATTGTGTAATCGGGTTAACAAATTATGTTACTCCTGGTCGAGCGTATAATTTGTACAGTCGAGATCTCATATACGTAGTTTATCGTTATGAAAAAAGAGAGAAAAAAAAGGTTGCAGAAGGGTGATACATGTCCCTCACTTGTCCAAGAACTGATTTTCTTTTTTTCTTGAGCTCAATGAGTTGAAACCTGAGATGATTGACTTTCAGTAAAATTCAGTGAGGAAACATTGGATTGGGATACACATTAATTTGATCAAGTAAAGTTGTTGCATATGACTTTCATCTAAACTTCGGGATTTGAGATCGTATGGTGTTCATTGCTCGTACAATATATACATGGACAATTCAACATAATTCCATTTATCATTCGGAGAGTAGTGCTCAAATTTGGATATCCAATTCAACTAAGTGATATTCTTGTAAGGGTAAAAGGGATTACTCGTCACTCCCTCGATTGAAAAACTAAAGAAAATTTGATTTGGGTAGGTATCTTGTTAAATGCAAATTCTGTACCTATATGTATAGGACAAGAGGGTGTAGTCTTGGACACAAGGATTCATACGGGGAAAATTTGAAATTCACATACAATTTTTTTCCTTCTATTTAGGGGTGCATATAAAAACCCTAGTTTCGGAGAATCATCCATCACCGAATCTTGGTTAACCTCTCTCTTTTTCATACATTACCAATTTGGAACAGTAATAATATAGTTAAGCCAATACAGTTAGTAATGGATTATCGTGTTAAGCATTCCACCAAAAAGGCATACCTACTCACCATGTTTTCATTAACAGAGGTCTTAGGGAAAATGGAATCGAGGATATAAAAAATAGGAGTCTCTGACTCCTCCAAATGCGAAAATTCTGTATGAGAAAATACACGTAGGTAGTTGGTAAACATTAATGTTTGAGAGCACTTACTTCCCACATATCTTACAAGGAAATTCCTCGGAGGACTCCGATACAGTAGGGTGAGAAGAGCTACTACTTCTTTTGTCAGGTGTTGCACAACGGTTAGTTGCGCTGTTCAAATGGAGGCGAGTGTGTCCCGTGAGTGCTGCTTTTGAATTAAAACTCTGTAACCATAATGTTTGTACGTTTGTATGACTACTGACACCTAAACGTTTGTGTTATTTGCAACCAGCAAAGGGTTTGAATCCAGCAGGCTTATACCAGTGCTAAACTATGTATATTATGTCCAAACTAACATGAATTTACCGGATTATTCTCGATGTTCAAAACATTCTCTTAAAATGCAATTCAATATCTCTTGGTATCAAGAGGAAGGGTAGGCTCGAAGGCCAGCAATTTCAACTCATTCTCAGGTATAAAACCTCAATTTGTATGGATAAAAAAAACCCTGAAAATTTGTCAGGGTTTTAGCTATAAATACGCTGTAGGTATATAAACATGCGGTATATAATTCGTAATAATATCAAAATCTAAAAATGGGGCATCGAATAGCTCCGATCAGATTTTGTGGGTGGTAAAAATGATAGAAAGTCGTTGACTTTATGAAAATTTGCTTTTTTAATCAGAGTGCATCCTCTCTAATACAGGGTTTGCCAGCAAGACCTGAAGTTTATAGAATGGCTGAATCTTTCACCAGGGGATGAAACCAGTACTTGATGAACATTGCCTACTTCCTTCCTTCAGTCAAACTTCAAGTAATAATGTTTCGTGGAGATAGATTGGGCCGTTCAACAATAGGTGATCGATTTCGAATGTGGAGAGAGACGAAGAGATTATTGGGTATGCACTTTAAAAACACTACATCATTCTACGCATTAGTCAATAATAACTGAAAGCTATGTTTTTAATGAATTAGTGGAAAAACATACTATAACTACAAATTTTAATTTTTTATAACGTTATCCACAAACTGATTACTGAATGCAACCGTCAAGTGGGTAGGTGGTGATACTTACTGCCGAGCAATCTTGGTGTTCGCATACAAACACGCGGCTATCGGAGCTTGTAGACACCATTTCCAATTCGTTAACCTAGAAAAATAATTGTAAAAAGGCAATTTAGTTTCAAAAATCACTGAAAAGCGTGTTTTTTGAGGTTTTTGGTGTGAAATACCATCCTAAACACAGGAACATATGGTATATTCGGAATCAGCGTGAAATTTCCTATAAGAATCACCCACAAAATTGGTTAAAATTATTCTTTGAAAATTTCGCTCACGAACTCATGCTGCATGAATGGAACTTTATTTAATAGCTGCAGCGGAAATTAAATAGTCATAAAATAGTGTAAAAAGAGTTGCAGGTTTGTAGGTGTGTCGGTATGTATACGTAAAAAGATTTGCTGAAAAAAAAAGTTATCTAGATCATTATCAAGTGTTCATACAGTTCTTAATGCAAACAAACTCAACTAGATAACGAGAGTGGAATTTTGCGGTTTTTCCGTCGGATGTCGATGAGCATGTACCTAATCCCTTGTTGAATATGGAAGGCCAAATCAGACGATAGAAGTGGGTAGAAAAACAGTGACTAAGAAGAACCTCGATGAAAAGTACCCGAGCCTATTTACGTACGAATGTGGAGCAGCTATGATACATTATTATGAACGCAATTCTTAGTGTTAGTGTTCGGATTAATTGAAAAAGTAGAATTTTATTGAATCTCCATTAGTTTTGAATTTTTGATGAAAAATTAGGATATTGGAATGAATTGACATTGATATCCATAGGAATTCATTTCCGAATGAGTACAATCTATTTCACTCCAGCCCATGTATACAATTAGTTAATAATTGCAATGTCGCCAAAATTTCAAGTTCTACGTTATTAATAAAGTAGGTAAAATTTGAACGTATCTGTTAACAATCGGTAAGAATTGTCCAAAATAAACCCAGAAAGACATGGGTTCTTCAAGATTCGCTCATTAGGTAATATACCCACTGCATAAATGGAACGTTTTTCAACTCAGGTATATTGTAGGATTTGGGCAGGTGAGAAGGAGAAGGAAATAACCTATTCGTGGTTGATTAGCTCCTGCAGCTGAGATGCAGCATAAAGGTTCACCGACATGTTACGCGGATTGCCTAACCACGGCGCGCTCGACACACAATATTGAAATGAAAAAGTACAGGAAAGTAGGAACAGCCCAGTAGGAACAGTCCACTAAACGAATGGCTTGGAAAGGTCAAGAGGGAAATTGATCAAAAAGTGTATCTCTTTTAATCGTTTCTATTTACCCTCCTCAAAATTCCTCACCCTTTCTCACTCGCACAAGCAAAATTGTCTGATTAGGCGATGAAATTCATATAGGGAACCGTCTGAGGGCTCACCCGCTTTTAGAGAATTTCTTCTGCCCCACAATAAAGTCTTTAATAAATTCGTACTCCTCCAGCCCGTATGGGGATTGGTTGCTGCAAGTTGATGGTAGATCGCGCCATCGCCAACCAAGGAGGGAAGTTGCCGTGACCACTACCTTCCTTGCGTTGACCGACCTGACGGGAGACGGTATGCCCGCAACTACCTCGATTTTTATGCGGCGAAGGAACCCTGGTTTCGGCTAGGGATCTGCTGTCAACTAATACAACCAATTTTCCCATACTTCTCAATATCTGGAAATTTCTAAAAATCGGCTTATAATGTAGGAAAGTTTTGCCCTGGACAAAGAATTGACCACATACAAACGGTATGGAATCAAAATTGTTCAGAAAGCGTTGCAACGCAAAAAGCAAGGGAAAATTTAGGTTTTGTAGGGCATTATTTATTCTACTTCTTGAACGAATATGAAAGGTTCCTTCCGTCTGTAGTAATAAAGCAAAAGAGAAACATTTTGATCTAATTTTTAACGTCAAAATCATTCGTTTACTGGACTACAAGTAGAGCTGGTCGGGGAGAGAAGACTGGAGAGTAGGTGCTGTGGTGATATGCCTTATCGCCGAAATCAATGCCCAAGGCCGCCAACCTTTCTAATAAGTTTTCCGTCGCTAACAGCTGATCATTCCTTCATGATGGGTTTTCCGCAGAATATGTCTGCTTCCCCACTCCATTCGTCCCCTCCACTCGTACTAGGTTCTGGAAAATTTGAGACTTGGTTGGTTCGCCATATTTGAGGCCGTTTCCGAAGACGTTCTCCATCCCTGGTGCGTCACCTCTCGTTTTTCTCGATTTCGATCTCTTGGATCTCAGTAATTCATTTAGTATTTCACCATGAAGCCTCCGCTGAAATAGAATTAACGATTCACGGTGGAACAGAGCTGTATTATTCGATGAACGTGCTTCTTTTGCATTCTTGTACCACGTGATCACGGTGAGTGTATGTACACCCGAAATGTTTCTCGTATGTAGGAGTAGTTATATTGAAAATATTCTTATCTCTCTCATCTCATTCCAGTATACTTCCATAATGAAGTCGGCCCCATTGGAATCGGTATCTCCCGCCAATAGATTCATCAACGCAGCATAATATCTTTGTCATTCCGTACTTACCACGCGAACGAAGTAAGTAGTTGGATCTAAGAAACCCTTCTCGCGTGTCAGCGAAGCTGTATAAATCGATATGTAATAGTTTATATATTCCATTCTAGCACTCATCGTGCCAACCATACCCAAATTCGGAGCTGATCGCGAAAGAAGAGATAAAATAATTCAAGTCCTTCAGACATTCCCGTCCACGTCACCGGATACAGATCGTTCTTAACACCGGATCTTTCTTCTCCTATTTCAGTTTTTAAGTTTACAAGGGGAATGGTGTCTTCTTATGTTACATCTCCAAGGGAAACTTTACTGGCAGGGCTGGAACAGCGGGGTCCATAACTAGTAGAATTAATACGGCAAAGCCAAACCCCCATACATTTATGCATACATACCTGATAAGTGATAGGGAAACGGGTACATATCGGTTAACGGGAGGCCACTCATTTAACGACGGTTATTAAATTTATAAGAAATGAAAATCACTTTATTGTACAAAATAATACTTTTACTATCTATAAGTAACAAGTATATACTTTCCAAAATATCTCACCCATTTGGATGGTGGTTGTAGCAAGCCATAGGCATCGAAGTAATATACGTTCGGTTTCAATACAAAGTAGCATGTCCATACATTTTATCATTTTAGATTGTAAAATGGGTGGCCTCCCGTTAACCGATAAGTACCGGGAAACGTGCACGTTTGTTTACCCATGTCCAAGATTTCATATATATTATGTGTGTCAATTCCTCGAGATACCTATATCTATATAATATGCATATATTAATTACACAGATGCTGGACGGACATATTCTGAATTCATTATCACACTATCTCAGAAGTTCCCTGTGTGTGTTTAATACACACGCCCTCTAAAAAGTCTTGATCTCTAAAATATGGTGTATGCAACTGGTTTGTCAAGGAGGCATTCCCCCAATCACCACAGTACCTATCTAGATGTTCGTATTGAAGAATGTAATGTAGGTAGTTTCAAAGTGAACAAGACAACCATCGACCATAAAATTAATGGTTTTGGCTAGTGGACATGACTTTTAAATTTGTTCCACAATTAGGCGTGTTAAACCTGAAGAAATGATCAAGATGAACAGGTACATGGTTTCAATGTTGTGGTCTGTTCATAACGTCAACTAACCTAACGTTAGAGTGTTATTTAAAAAGTATCATAAACGTGAGCTACGTGGCTCATCGTCAGATCGATATTCACAGACCTCAATAAATTTATTCTAGTCCACTCTTATTGTTACGCAGTTTTTCGTTTTAATTTTTCCTGTATTTGGAACAAGTAAACTTTTCCTTGAAGTATTTATTTCGAGTGAAAGAGTCCAACAATCCAGAAGATTCGAACAACTTATACTTTTTTGATACAGAAACGAGGACACCTACCGAACGCAGTCTTTTGTAATCATCTGGACATATTTTCTTCCAGATGTAGTAAAACTGGACGCACTGCTTTCCTGTTTTAGATCCGACCTAAAAATTGAAAAAAAATCGCTGTACGTATGAACTGGAACAACCAAGTTTTTTAATGGGAAATTCATAAGATGGTTTAGTTATTTTTTAAATGCCTTATCAGAAGTTTCACATTTTATATTGCAGGATTTTATCGAATGTATTATATATATGATAAATAACGAGTTATAAAAATAGAATATAACGAGATATTTACCTCCCGAGCAATAGATGAAAAATCTTTTTCGAATTTCATTATTGCTGCCTGGAACGCTTCGATTTCGTTTGAGGTCCACCTTTCACTATCTGGGTAGTCGAATGATAACAAAGGATGATCTGCTTGCAGTGTAGGCGTGGGTTGCATCAGCCGTAACATTGCATCCTGCCAAAGACAACGGAAATATGACTTAAATATGACTTTGTTATGTATTATCACAACCCTTAATAACAAAAATAACAATTTTCAACAATAACAACTCCGGATAGTACAATTCGCTGTTCAGTCACACCTAAAATCATACAGGGTGTTCACAACGATCGAGTTGGCCTTCCCATAACGTGACATGTGGGCCTGAGGAGCTCTTAGGGAAGTTACAATGTTTGTGGGAGCTACTCGTCCCCCACTGAAGTCCCTCCCAAAGACATGGAGTGAACCATATCCCTGGATTATAGTTATTATGTTATTCAATAACTATTAGGTTAGTATAATCTAATTTGCCTGGCCTGAGAGGCCCACACGTTTCACTATAATCATGCTTTCTTCTGATCTAAACCAGCCATGCATGTGCGTTCGGCGTCAACTCCGCTTCATACTAGTAAACATTTACGTATAGTAAGGAGATAGCTATAAAATTTACAGAACTGTTATCTACCTACGTCATGAAATAATAAAGACACTTACATGAACTTTGCCTTCACATAATTGGAGTACATGTAAAGCATACTCTTTGTTTCGCCCTCCTCCTGGTATAGCAGCACAGCAAGCAAAGTCAAGGAACATGTTAACTGTAACAATAAAGAGAAAAATTAGGTAATTAGATAGGTTAATCCTTTCCATTCCATTGAAGTTGGTCCAAAATGACAGGAATACATTGATAATAATCATAAAGCAGGATCATCAATATGATGCAATTATTATAGGACCTATGACGATAGGGTAATGAATGACCCAAGTTTTATACGAATTGTGAACGCGAGAATGGAACATTCTCACATAGGTATGTACGGGGGAGAGTATCATAACCGACGAAAATAGTTTTTATACCATGAATGTGATGTCTCCGGGATATTATTCAATTAGGTATACAATAGTTGTTGCTTATCATTCATGCAATGGTAACTGAATCTTAGATACCCACCTGAGAAATAAGGGGCTATTAACGGGTCCCTATTTGTATCAAAGTAAGCAGCGATTCTGTGCATTCCCCCCTAACTCCATCTCAGTCTCAAATATGGAAAATCCAAAATAGGCTTAATATTTTTAACTAACAGTAATTTACAATTATTCAAATAAATCATCCTATCCACATTAATTTTTGGATCACATCTGTGAGTCCGGGAAGGGAAAAAATAGTCGAACAGATTGAGAGGCAGACGAGAAGGTAGACAGACAAAAATTAAAGTAATGGAGTCAAAGGTAAGTGAAGTTTCATGTTTCCCAAAAGTGTAAAAACAAACAGAATTAATTAATAATAATGAATATATTATTGAGACGCTATATGAGTTACCACTGCTGTGAGCAGACACATGAGTAGGTATCTTTTTATAAAAACATATACCTATGTAGTTAATTTTGCCGGCCAAGACAAAGAGAATAATTTAGGTACATCTTGAAAGCTCGATAAGTGAGAAAGGAAATATTTCACAAGCTGTGAACTATTATGTCAATTTGGTTCAATAACAATAATCATACACAAATCATTATATACTTCCTTATCAACCGAGGAACGGACTACCAGCGCCCATTAACACTTTCGTGGATGAAGAAAAGTCTTCGTTACTTAATAGTGAATTTTCGAAGGAAATTAAGCTATTGCAATGGCTTCAACATTTTCGTAATGCAAATTTTTGACAATTTTCTTCATGGAAATCCGTTTCAGACCATTCTAAAACGATTCCTGAAATTTAACACTTTTTCACACACACACACGCACACACACATATATATATGTATATATGTATGTATCGTCACTCCAGACGATATCTGCCCCAGGGATCGATGCCAGGGATAAAATGTCAACAATATCAAAATTAAGGATGAGTTCGTTAGCAAGAATTTTCGGAGTACTCCAAGAGGTCAAATTTTGAAAATTTAGTTTCAAAAATCACTAAAAAACGTGTTTTGAGGTTTCTGGTGTGACATACCATCCTAAACATAGGAACATATGGTATATTCGGAATCAGCGTGAAATTTCCTATAAGAATCACCCACAAAATTGGTTAAAATTATTCTTTGAAAATTTCGCTCACCAACTCATGCTGCATGTGCACATGAGCCTCATGCTGTTTAAACTTATGTTTTCTTGGTGTTACTCCGCTCACGCTTTCCAAATAGTCAGGATGCTACCAACACACTGCACCAATATTTCCGATTGTGCTCCGGGTTTATCAGTTTATTTATTTAGAAATTAAATACAGTAACGACAGGTTCGAATCATTATTTACCTCTGCTCTCGTCGGATGGGTCTTTGATCAAGTTAGCATCCCACAGCAGTCTTTCGTGAACGACGGCGTCTCTTTTCTCGTCGTAGGAATGAGGGTTGAACGGAGGAATGCGTGTTGCTTGGTAGTCATCCCCGATGTTGATGTGTGCTGCGCTGTCGCATTCAATAGCTGGCTCTGTGTCTGTTTCCAAGTCAGTTGACGTTTCATCTGAATTCACGCCTTGAAGAAGAGTTAAAAAATATCCGTTAATAAAGTGGTAGTTGATAAGTAAAAGTAAACAAATTTACATATTTATTAAATATTTGTCCCACTTTTCACCACAAAAAAGTTAGTATTAGTAGTTAGGTACCAACATACTTAATGATGCGCGGAACTACGGGCTCGGGAAGCGTCCCAACCATGGCCCAACGCAGTTCAAAATCCTATTTATTATTTTTCACGTATGAGATTTTGATAATTCCTCGATATACGTATGTTATACAATAATAATTACATACTTTACGGTGTGAATCTTGATATTAAGTTTGATGAATCCAGAGAAAACTTAAAATCATGATTTACATCGTAAAGTATGTAATTATTATTTTATAACATACGTATATCGAGGAGTTTTCAAAATCACAAACGTGATTTTAATAATAAACAGGATTTAGAGCTGCGTTGGGGCATGGTTGGGACGCTTCCCGAGCCCGTTGTCCCGCTAGCTTTGTGTTACCTAGTATTGTTGACTTTCCGGAACTCTGGTCTAACCAAACGGTATTACTTTTATTAAAATGATCATCGAATTACGGATTTTCGTTTCTGGGTTGAACTTTTGGACTTAATTAAATTTTGATAAAATTTCAAGTGGAGTAGATTATTATCTCCTGCAGAAATATCAGCTTTTTAGTTACACCAAGGCTGTGGCTTCAAAAACGGTAGATGGGAACACGAGCCTGTTTACAAAAAAACTCTTCAATATCCTTCTTATGAACCATCCAATCGAAATGAAAAATTTACTTGAAAAATTGTCATTATAAAGAGAAGATGGAAGAATTTTCCGTATGCGCCCTGTAGGGAATTTAGTTTCGCCTAGTATTTTGCTTTCCCCCTTTTACCAGGGGTATTGGCCTAGGCGCTAACATCGAAAATTCCTCTTGAGGAGATTATCAAGTTTCTTACTTACCTATGTTGGATACGACGGTCCTAGGCCTAGTCAGATGTCTAACAGAGAGATGGGCAAAAATCTTGATAGTGTGTTTAAAACAATAGATTGGTTCAGAGCCAATATTTCGAAGGCCTGAGAAAATATTTGGTTGGTCAGGAATGTTGGATTTACTTCCCAATGTTTCCTCTCCCTCGAGGTAAGGGTAAATATAAAATTCTAGGCGTTGTATTTCGACTGGGCGATGTCCTGGTGGTATATACACCTAGTCAGTCCATAAGAGAGTAGAAGTGTAGAAATTACTTTTCGTTCCCTTGTGTCCCTTTACCAAATATTAAAGGACGGTCCAGTGGTAAACGCTTAGTCACTGAAATATTTGGTTCTGTAGACAGAAAATTTACTGGTTATAATTTGAGAGGTTGTTTTGGCGTATCTACCTTATTTTGAGGAGAGAGGTAAGCAACGGACAACACAGGTTTCGCAGGTACTTCTAAGTTTAGGAATTGCCGAAGGAATGAATCCATAGGCTTGGGATCAGTCCCTTTTATACTACCTATGAGAGGTAGAGTAGAGGTCGTGTAGGGTTGCTGACCCGCGGCTTTTGGTTTTTTCCGGGCGATGACCTGTCCCCTAAGTTTATTGTATTTAATATAGTGTTCTGAAAAGTTATATAAATGTGGATATAGTTGTGCAAAATTTTTTGACACGGCCTTTTTGCAGCCTGCCCTCAATTATAAAGGGAAATACAAGTAAAACGTTTTGAGTTCTTTCTTCAAAATGACTTGAGAGATTCTGATGAAATCCACAACCTTTCATCATTTATACATAGGTACAAATTAATGTTATACAACACTCAGATTGTAAAGTTCACCGAGCGCCGTAATACAGTAGAAGAAAATGTTCAAAATAGCATTTTTTGTTTGTTGGTACATTCAGTAAGGAAAAGTTGTGATAGGCTACACCTGATGTTTCCCATTTCCCAATGAATGAGGATTTAGTTGAGAGCAGAAACTGTTCAAATAGTGTTGAAGCATGGTTGCCTAGTGAACAAATCGTATTGTGGAAACCTAATTTTTGGGAATTGTGCAAGACATAAGTGGCAATTTCCCATATTGCTCTAACTGCTGATGTCAATAAGTGCAGTGATGTTTATGTAGGTAGGTATGTAATGTAGGTAAGTTATTAGACGCACCGAAAGGAGGGAACATGGAAACCATTAATTTGTTTGGATAATACGTTTATGGGAGTTTGTTACTTCAATTCAGATATAAACTTGTATAAATTAATGTATTTACAGTCATTAAAACGCTTCAATCCAACCTTTTCAGCCTTTTTTTTTCCTTTTCCCCAAACCTGTCGCGTTTCTACCGGAGCGCTCCCCCAAAGTAGTTCTTTTTATTTCTCCAAAGTAGTCGTGTTTCTATCCGATTTCCGTAAAGTAGGCACCCTCTTTAATACATCGATAGTGGTAATCTGAAATTGATCTTTCCCCGAAGAACATCAACATTACACTTGAATTACTTTTGATTACACTTGTGGATAGCAAATTCACCAGTTAGTATCAATTATCGAGTAAACCCCGTCAGTCTCTGTTGAAACGACGCCGTAAACTTTGAACCCTTGAAAATTCCCGTCGATGTCTCCTAATTCCCTATAGATTTGGTCAGTACCTTTAACTGTTGTCGAGCATGGCCACGTCGTAACTGTTTGCCAATAAAGACCTCTCCCATGTCTTGTTGGTGGTAACATCGGTGGAGGAGTATAAAGTAACTTCCGCTCTTTGTTTAGAGATGTTTCCCGAGGCGTCCTCAATCGTGATATATATGTATTGTTTGCCATTGGATTCTCTAACTTCGGCCGTTTTTTCCTTATCGGACTTGCTGGTACACTGTTCAACAAAAAAAATAGTCAATCATTAATGGTTCAAAGTAGGTAAAAGCCTGGTTAGGAATGATCAGATAAGTTTATTTTAAAATGTTCGACTTGCCTTGGGCTTAAAAAAACATCTTCCAAATCTTCTTTGACGGACTCAAGTAAATGGCTGGTCATTCTTTGCTTCATTGTAACTAACGATTTCGAAGATAAAGTCGAGGTTTTAATGGACGTTACATTGTTTTCCGAGGAAGAACTCGCTTCATCTTTAGGTTTAGTATTCACATAAAGAGGCGAGTTGTTACTTATTGTGTTCGTCTTTATAGACTGAAAACATGAAGTTTGGATTAGTTTAAGTTCTCCATTTCTATCCAGCACAATACCGGTAACACCTTGAGCACTGGCATTTCCGAGGTCAAGGGCCCCACTCGTAAGTAGTTTGAGAGCTTGGAAGTCAAATCTTTTTCTGGAACAGAAGTCTCTAGGGCTGCTTGACAGAAGAGGATCATCTGAGTTGGGCATCATCTGTGACTGGAGTATGTGATGAGGGAGAGGTGATGTTGAAGTAGGAGGTAGAGAAAGAGGAGAAGGGACTGGACTGTTGGATGAGGGCGATGAAGGTGGTGATGATGGATAAGTATGGGGTGGCAGGACTTCGTTCAAAGCAGCTTCAACCGCTGCAGAACTGGACATAGGAGAAGTATAAAAAGCTGCGGACAGCGGGGAGGCGTCATTGCCATTCGATATCACAGACTGAAGTGGAGTGAAAGACGGAGAATGACCTTCTTGGCTCGCAGGTGGAGTTGGGTAGGTAAAGCTAGGAGACGGTAGAGGTGACGTCGAGTATGGCTGCCCAGCAGGAAGAGATGAATCAGAGTTCACCTGCTGTGAGTGTGAATAGGCAAAATCGGCTAATCCAACTGGTAGAGGTGAGTCAAGGACGCTTTGTACATCTTGGTGGTGTTGGAACGATTGAGGGCTTGGAGGAGGACTCTGGTAATCCTCCAAAGCAGCTATGTCTTGAAGCGAAGCTACCTGTGACAATAAAAGAATAATTGTAACACGAATTACTAACAAAACACTACTTTTTCAAGTTTTCATGAGTAAGTACAATGTTTCACGATCCCTATAGAATTATTTTATGTTGTGGTTGGCTCACCTTCGCGGTGGGTGCAAAAAATGTTACTATAAAATTACAATCACCCAAAGATTTATTGGAGCTAAAAACATAAAGGTTTGGGCCCGTGGCGGGGTAAGGGGCTGATAGCCATCGGGGCAGTATATAGAGGGCAGTCGTCCAGAGGTCTCAGTTTCCAATCCTGAGAGTTCCACGATTCGTATACGTTCACAAAGCCATGTTATTCGTTTCGAAATGTCTGTTTATACATTCGTTCCCGAGTACCCTTAATCGAAACCAGTAAGTATATCAAAGGAAATCCAGAGCAGGTTGTCCACGACAACTAGGTCTATTTATATAAACCATTTCCAATGTGGTTTCGCTATACTTGTCGTTTAGGTGACTGCAACTAGGTGATTTCTTACTTGTATAGATTCAGCAAGTTGTGCAGGATCCACTCCTTGAAGGATCATTGACTCCTGAACTTGCTCTACTTGTTCTAGAACGTCGTCTGGTAGCGGTGGTGACAAATAACCATCGTCCATTTCAAACGAATAAGTGTCAGGAGGTAGAGTCAATTGCAATTGCGAAGTTGCCCTGTAACATAATTTTAGGCTGAAAACCATCTTAATCCAAGCACCTCCTGAAAAATGTACAAAAATGATCACATGGAATATTATGTGCCCATTACTACGTGCACATTGTATTGTGCCCTGCACCTACATTTTTATGATTGTTTACGTAGGTACCTTAAGGGGGAATTCGTAGGAACTATCAAGTCGATTTCGACAGGGGGCGAGTGCATTCGATGATAATACATTTAAATCGAAAGCGTTCGCCACCTTTACTTGTCTTGATAGTTACTATTGTCCCATAAGGCAGGTAAAAAATCGATGAATCGAAGCACATACAATTTATTTGTCGTTGTGTTGTGTTTTTGTTTGTTTTGTTATATGGAGTACATGTACATGTGGAGCGTGGAGAGAAATTTCGACCGCAGGGAGTACCTTTGGCGATGTCTTTACAATGAAAACGTTGACCACCTGTACTCAAATTGGAAGTTATGACCCATATTATGCTCTATAAGGTGGGTTAACGATATTGCATTCTTATTACTAGCGGAAATAATCCTTTCGATGTATTTAATGAGGTTGAACATACATTTATGTACTTATACCTACATACGTAGACAAAGACATGAATATTATGTACGTTTGTATAATTGCAAACAATATTATGTACAAACGACATAACATGTATTGTAGTATAAAATATGTAAAAATTTTACTATATTATAGTTACACATACCTATTATTTATAAAGAGGAAATGAAAACTCACCGCTCACTTATACACTACCTCTAAGCATGTAGGTACTCGTATGAATACGTCAACTCAATGTGATGGAATCTTACTCGCATTTTAATTTACCTTTCAGTCAACAACGGTTGTCGTAGACCGGGATCAGAACTGGCTCTCTTCACGATCATTTTACTTGGTGACTTCTTCAGTAGAGGATGGTCTACACAAGGTTGGGTGGACGCCAACGATGTAGGGGACGAGAGGTCAGCCTGACGTCGGGTTTGTTGTATGAAATTTGCAGTAACTTCGATAGGTTTCGGCGCTGCTTTTTCGGTAACTGTCCCGCTTACAGATGCTGAAACTAAATCTTATGATTTTACAAGTTGTTATTGATTAATGTGGCTCAAAAAAAAAAAGGAAAAAAAGTTGGAGAGAGTGTAGTGTATAGCGTAGTAGTAGAAGGAGAAAGGTGTTGTGGAATAGGTGTAATACGTGAAGTAATGGAACAAGCGGGAGACCGAAGACGTGAGGATACTACTGATACAAAAAGGTACAAAAATAAGAAATACAGGAAGAAAAGCACGCAGAGGAATTCAGAATGATTTGCTGATTGTAGTTAGCAAGGAGGGTCAGAAGATGCAGAATGTGGTTTCAGGAAAACCATCCAAGTCGGAATGGTGGAAGAGAAAAATAGGAGAGGGCTGGAATCATCAACACACCAGTCGGTGCAAGCAGTTGATGGTGCATCTCCACACCAGGTGTTCTGAATTTCGAGGGAATCTGTAGGAGTGCATGTATAGAAGTGCATAGCCAGTTTGAGGAGACGGAATACATGAAGAACCTCATTATGAAGGAACCCATGCTTTATACACTTAACTACTTTATCGACAAAAGTGGTGGATAGATGAGCATGGGAAGAAGGACTCTGTGGAAATATAATAGATTTTGAAGGGTTTCCCCAGTATTTTTGTGGAGATCAGACATTATGTAGGTATTGGAAAACCAACAATAATATAATCATCTTTAAAGTGTTTCACTATTTATTTAGATATACGCAAAGCTTTTTCACGGTTTTGCCGTCATCACGATAAAATACAATGGCTTCACCCTCACTTAAGTTAAAGCCTGATGATAACGGCAAAACCGCTTTGCAAAAGCACCGCTTTGCATAAAAGGTGATTTTATTATTTTTGGTTTTCCAATACATACATAACATGAAAATATAGATGTGGAATTCGTGTTGAGTACAGCGTCCTCAGTCTAGCCGTAATAGCGTGAATGTATTGTAAGTTCCAGAAACCGTTTACTGACCTTGATTGACATTGAGATGCGAAGATAGTGATTGATTAGACTGTCCAGGATTAGTTCGTTTCTGGATGATTTTTTCCTCAATTAGAGCTCGTACGCTAACGCTTGCAGTTTGAAGAGGAGGGCCACTGACTTCTTTCTTCTCACATTTCTTTGAGTCTGAATCCTGAAAATGAAAGTTCATTTTTTACTGGTACAGTTCATCTTTTACGGGGGAAATGACGTTATATTGCTAACAACAGGTTTTGGTACTAGATGTATGTCATCATTAAATTGTATCTCCCACAGTCGAACAAATTGTTTCGATATGTAGATAGACCAGGATTTTCTTCTCATTGGAGGGCTTCCATTCAGAACAAATTTCCCCTTGAGTTAAATCGAGAATAATAATCTCTCGATTATTATATAATTTAAATCAAGCATTTCATAAAAATCCAGCAAAGAAACAGTTCATTCACCTTTTTGAAATAGCCACCATGGAGACGCATATGACCATTGAGAGCGGGGATATTCTTGAATTTCCGGTGACATAAGTTGCATTCTACTGGCTTGGAGCTGGATGGAGGCATCTTCGTCAAGCACGTAGAAGCCTGTAACTAAATAGTTGAACGAACTGTAATTATAAAACATGTTTAATGCATTGATAGTAACTACATTCCAATTAGGGGTTCCAACGGAATTGGGAATTTCATAAGAATTTGGCATGAATATGTATATATAGTCAGGAATTGTTACATTGGATCGAAGTACTTACATCGACGGTGTATCTCATCCTTCATAACTTTTGATAATAACCCACCTCTGAGATCAGCCTTCATCATAACATTTAGCGATCAATTGCAGTGATTTTTTCATACAACGTCAAAGTGGAATGTTCGACTCGTCACATTCATTTGAATAACAATGTACACGTACCTTTACACGGTTGATATAATATTGATATGTTGACATGTACATAGATAACCGTTACCACATTACTTACTACTTCCAGGCTACTACTTCCAGTCTCCACTACTTTCCTCTTCCGTAGAAACCCCCGAAAATGGCTATTTTAGTGAGGTTTAATGCTCATTTTGGCCCTCAGGATATTTTCCTGGAGATGAGGGGTATTAGAAGTTGCTTTTACTTGGTAAAAGAGTGAATCCCGTGAATTTTATTAACATCCTTAAAATGATTATGGGGGGGAAAACTCAAAATTAACGACAAGTATTCACCTGTTTAGGTTATTTATTTTTCTCCATCAAATAATTGGCCTGGAGTCTCGAAATTGATATTCTTTAAATCATTTTTTGAGGGCAGCAATCGCGACATACTTAAGTATAGACGGACTCACATAAATTTGTTAACAATGCGGAGAAAGTTGATCATATGTCGATCAGAGCCATTCTAAATGTGAGGATGACAGTGAAAAACTCATCACGAATGACACTGAACATGAAAGGCTACGGTGCCGTCACCTCACGGATATGTGTGGATCGACCTTAAGAAGTTTTCCTAGAAATTGAATTTTCTGCCGATTGCTATACTTTCTATCCTCCTCTCAGGTGGGCTGAGGAAAGTAAAACACGATTGTGATTGTGAAATTAACGGTTTCTCAAATCAAATTAAAGATTTTCTATATCAAATGAACGATTTTTCAAACCAAATCAACGGTTTTCAAAGATATGTATAAAACCCACATTGAATACTCGGAGGTCTGCTGTAGGTATAACAAAAGTAGGAATAGGTACAGAGTAGCTATGTACTTTGATAGCTCGAATATCCTTTCGAAACATTTGGCCTTTGGTCAAATCACCATTCAAACATCAGCTGATTTTATGCGATCATATTCCAATTTTCATCGAGTTTCATGCTCCTCCGGAACTGGTAAATATTTTCGGATATAGAACAGATAGGTAGAAAAGCATCATTATCGCTACGAACGTAAAGACACAATACATGGGTGTACGTTATGCTCTACACTCCTACTCATGTTGTGCATACTTAGGACCTACTTATATCGGAGTTTTGTATCTTTTTGGAAAATCATTTATTGATTCGAGAACTCGTTCATTTGATTTGGAAAACCTTAAATTCAATTTGGAAATGCTATATATATGATTTTGGTACGTACCTCAACTTTCCGCATGACAAGATCTAAGTCGAAACTATCAACAATTTTTTTAGGGGAATATCCAACGAAATTTCTCAGTAGTGAACAGATTTCACACACCAAAATACTGACTGACTATCCGTGGTGTCTCAGGATTGAGTAGAAAACATCTGGTGCGAGGCTTCGCACTACTTTCCTCAGCTGATTTCGGCCCTCAATCTATTTTTGTGGTGATGAGGGGTATTGGAACTTGTTTCTACTTGTTAGAAGAGTAAATCCTGTGAATTTCATCATAATCGTTAGAGCAGTTCTGGAGAAAAGCTAAATAATGGGCTAAAAACGACGTTTTTTCACCTATTTGGAATATTTTCTCCCCTAATAATTGACCTGGAGGGGTCATAAGTGTATAAATGCTCTATTTTTCTCGGAAAATACATTTTCTATCCGTCAAAATCAATCACCGTGAAAAGTTAGTGTTGCTAGGATTTCAAGTTTTGCGCATGCGCAGTAGATACCGCTGATCCGATCTTGATGAAACTTCTAGGGTATCATTGAACCTTTGATCTTCAAATACCCTCCAAATTTGACCGAAATCGGTCCATTAGGTCGCGAGAAATTGATGTGTCGAGGATTTCACATTTACGCATGCGCAGAGGCTACCGTTGGTCAGCTGGTAATGAATTTCATAGGGGACTATCGAGGGCCTGACTCGCGTAACCCCTGAGAATTTCATTAAAATCGGATGGAAATTGTGGAAGTTATGCTTGTTGCAAGGATTCCCGGACTGACAGACAGACAGATAGACTGACAGACAGACAGACAGACATACAGACAGACATGAAACCGAAATTGTTCAGAAAGGTCTAAAACGTAAAAAGCGAGTTGAAATTTTGATCTTGGAGGTAAACATTTGTTCACCTCAACGCTTTTTCTAACGGTGTCCTCACTTTCAATTTTAGACAGTAAACTAAGGTAACTAGTTATTGGTAGTCTAGTAGCTTAAAGCCGAAAACAGAAATCAATAATTGAAAAAACTCTCGAAAACAGTGGGTTAACGAAAAAAAACTCTAAGAGACACTTTTTTTGGAATTAGTTGTAGAATCGATCCCTGGATGTTTTCTACTACTTCTATACTCTACCCTAAGACATCTTGTATAACGAATGGCTTGGAGAAAAAAAAATTCATTGATTGGGTTTGGACATGCTTGTGAACGGGCTTACGAAGAATTCTGTGTCTAGTGCTATCTCTAATACTACTCTCCTCATTTACAGCTTGGAGATTTGGTTGGTCAATTAGTTCGGAAATCGGGGCCAAGGGAGTAGGTAAAATGTACTAAAAAATGCCTTCTCGCCTATCGAAGAGTTCATAGGTATTACTCTCACTATAATATTATTACGGCTTGAAAAAAGTGAATCTTGTGAAATATCAGAGATGGACTGTACAACGAGCAGTAGGAAAATGGAAAGGGTGGTGATATTTAGATAAGCTACCCTGTTAGTTGTGTATGGTACATTATACTAGTGCTTCACAAATTTCTACATATTACAGACACACTTAGGTGACTATCCTATAATTAACTAATTCTGGGCGTTTTATAACTCTTAAAATTAAGTATTCACAAAAAAATGCATCTCAACTTTACAGGTGTTGAGTCCAGTTTATTACAATGAAATCTCATTGAGTAGCTCATGCACACAAAAATCAAATACATTATTAACCTCTCAGTATACCAAGGCGATTGCCACCGTAACACCGATAGTCTTTACATGTCTACTGGTAGAAATATAATAATTTTTGAGGGTAATTTTCATGGGACACTTATCTCAAAGGTGATTAGCTAACACTGAAGCAAGACAGCGTACATTGTAAAATGTTCGTGCAACTATAAATCATAAATAATGTATTTTGCTCGTAATTTTCGTGTCTGTCGCTCGTGTGATTCAGGCACTGCAGATTTTTTTACATGGCAACGTAAAACATAGGACAGCTCTCCGATTAAAAAAAAAAAAAAAACTGAAATAAATCAACAACATTTGCAGATGTTCTTTCTTCAACGCTTTTGCTATGATAAAGCAAAATTAAAGCTGTGGTAAAAATAATTTTTGCTATAGGCAAGCAACTCTACTGCGTGTAAGTGCCCATTCATCGATGCTGTACATGACGAACTTGCCTGAACTGTCCAATGTTTCTGCTTAGAAGAGCTTGTGGATGCTTGTTGCGGGTTAGACGAAGGTTTCACATGTGACGCAGCTTGCTGCTGTGTTTGCTGCATTATCTGATGTATCAAGTCTAATTGTTGCTTTGTTAGGCCGTCATTGGTGCTCACCCCTCCCTAAATCATAATAATATGCTCCATTATATACTACCTAACTGACTGAGGATCGGTTGGCGATTCTCATCAGCATACCTTCCACTAACGTTACCTCGGCTACAATAATTGTCTTGTGATATTCAGGAAGTATAGGATCCACATAACGAGAGGTCGCAGTCACGATACAGTTTTGCGAAACTGCCATGAATATTTTAATTAGAATCATCAGTATTTTTCATCACCAGATTCCATAGATTTAGCTCACATTGAACAGACATATATCAATTCCGCAGTTACTTTTAGGTCCACATAAAATGTTTGTAGTTCAATTATGATTTTTGGTGAAAACTGCCCTAGTTTTGGTCAAATAATTTCGGTTTTGGCAATGTCAACGCTCATTCTTTCTTCTGAGTGTCTGAGGGCAACCCCAAAGAAATCGGAGTATCGTCGGCCCAGTTTTGGGGGTCCGGAGTAGCTCAGGTGGTAGCGTACCTGACTACTCTGGGCTGTGCCTGAAGATCGATCGCTTCAATCTTGAGATCTTGGGTTCTAGTCCAAGTCACAGCAGCTTCCCTCCTCCCCCGTCACCACCTAGGCAGGTGAGGCAAAGCGATTAAGCTGGAAATCGACTTCGAACGGCTGGGAGGAATCAATGCGCTGATCCCTCAACACCTCTGTACAGGTGAATTCCTGCAGCCAGTCGACCGGGCCCTGGTCGGTGCGGGACCTACGCTACTAGTAGGCCTCGGTCGGTGCCAGAAAGAGAAAAGGCAGAACATTGTCAGGAGGAGAGGACCAGTGAGTCACCCACTTGAGTCCTGCCCTTCAGAGATGTGCCGATACCGATCTTTGTTGGAACTATTCCTGCCAAATTTCCGATCCTATTCCGCTTACCGATGCTGGTGAAGAGGGGGGGGGGGGGGGGGGGGGGGGGGGGGGGGGGGGGGGGGTAGAGTATAGGTAAGGGTAGGGTAACTGGGTAGGGTTGACACAGGCCACGGCGGAATCGGAACGGGATCGCTAAAGGATCGAAAACGCTTTGGGGATCGGAAACATGAAACCACTGTAGAAGAAGGTTCTTCGTTCTTCCATGGTTTATGTTTCCGATCCATGAAGCATTATCGATCCATAGCGATCTACCGATTGAAGGAGGTTCTGCTTTGTTCGTTCTTCCACCTTCTCGAGCTGGGTCTGGGCGTGGAAGTAGGGGAATCGGTCGGTATGTTAAACGTAAAATGGAATGGAATTTCAGTATTAATAGTCTTACAATAATTGTAGTCCACCTAATACACCATGAAATTAACAAGACGCTAATGTCCAAAAACCTAAACATCCAAGAATGCCTTCGGCCCGAAACCACGAAGAAACCCAGGATTCATAAGGAACTAACAAGGGGACCCTACGGCGGTGGGGTCGCCGATTGGGCCCATTTCTTTCCTGGTGATTCTACATTGAAAAATAGTCGACAAGTGTCCGAGCGTTTCGTCCAATGGGGCGTCTGAGGGCTGGAAATTGTTTTTTAGTTTTCATGTCAGAAACATTTTTCTAGTGATATCATCCCATATAAAGAGGCGTCCTTTCATGTATATTGACAAATGGGGTATCGTACAACATGTTTTTCGGGTGCTGAATCGATTTCGAGGAGTTCCAGCCCGTTTTGTCCCCACCCAGTGTACTAAATTTACATAATTTTGGGTAAAAACGGGAAAAATTACGTATTTTTGATGTTGGTAAGTATGCGAGGTGTCATTTACTATTTTTCTCGGTCACTGAATCGATTTAGAGTAATCTTAGCACACTAGAACTGTATCTTCTGGTTGACAATACTGATTTTCAGTTCAAAATTAACCAAAATGTTTCTTTAACGTCATTATTTTGCCAAAACATTCCATGTACCTAACTCTAAAAAGGTGTTCATTATCTCCATTCCTACCACGAAGTTTTTCTCAAGTGTAAATTAATTTCACGGGGCCCATTTCGTCGTTTATTTTGGCATAATAAGGAGAAAATAATTTCAAACCCGATTTTCATCATCTTCTTCTTACAGAAAATCATTTGAAACTATTTTCTCCCTATTCTGCCAGAAGAAACGACGAAATGGGCCCCGTAAAATTAATTTGAGAAAAACTTCGTGGAAGAGACAGAGATAACACAGAGTTATGTTTAGAGTTAGGTACTTACCTACATGGAATATTCTGGCAAAATAATGACGTTAAAAAATTATTTTAGTTAATTTTGCACTGGAAATCATTAAGGTCAATCAAAAGAGAAGAAGAGTTCTAGTGTCTCTCTCAATCGATTCAGTGAACAAAGACACATGGTAAATGTCACTTCGCATTATGCATACCAACATCAAAAATACGCAATTTTCCCCGCTTTTAACCAAAACTTTGTAAATTTAGTACACACAGGGCGGCGGTAAAATACTGCAACTCCTCGCAATAAATTCAGCCCCCCCCCCCCCCCCCCCCCCCCCCTAAAAAAAATGTTGTACGATACCCCATCTTACCCCTTTATATGGGATGATGCTTCTGACATGAAAACTATAAAAATAGATTTCCAGCCTTCAGAAGCCGCACTCGACGAAACGCTCGGACAAGGGTCGACTATTTTTCGATGTAGAATCACCAGAAAAAAAATGAGCCCGATCGGTGACCCCACCGCCGTAGGGTCCCTTTGTAAGAGATATTTGATCAATCGTTCAAAAATAAACATACAAATGCATTCATAACAATGATACTAGAGGATATGCTTCATTTCGTTCACATAGGTAGGTGGTAAACAATATATTAGGGACAGCTGTCTAGCCTTATACAGGAAATTGTGGGACGTAGGCAGTAGTATTGAACTTATTATTCACCCTATATATTATATTCACATAGCTTCAGAACATAATAATTATTGATGATATGCACAAAATTACCTTTATTATGTCTTATGTATTACCATGTATTATCAACATGGTATTTTAGGAATGTTACATAATTATCAACTTCATCTTCATCGTTGGGGAAGCCATCCTTAGTGGAAGCATGGCATTTATGAAGCATGCATTTAAATTACAAGATAATAGACGGGTAAGTATGCTGTTTGGAGTTGCAAACTCCTAGCCTAGGGTTTCCTATGAATTTAAGAATTTCAGAAAACCTGGAGACCCAAGGATCACCCACACGGAACACCTTCAAAACCCCAACATATCCTGGGAAACCAGTACGGACGGTAACCGTCGTATATATAGCGAAGTCCAGATTATTGCCAATCCTAATGTGTGAATATACAGAATGAATGCCGATCGAGCTTATCTTTGTAAGAACAAGAAAAGTTGGAGAAGTGAGTTTGAAACTTGGAATGATCCTTCTCACCAGCGAGTGGGCACAAACGGCCCCAGCGCTACTAAACGGTCTTTTTTTATATACCAAAGTAAGTTGGGTCAACGTGCAGAGGAAGGTTGGTCCATTTAAAGTTTGAACTTGTCCCACGTTTTATTTTGTTCTCAGTGAAGCACGTTCCACTCGCTAAGTTGGGAGCACCCCCAGACAGGTAGGTTGGATAAATCAAGCTCCCCCTCACTGGACCCCTTATCCTCTTTCCTTTCTCTTTCACCTCCAGCACAATTAATCGCAGGTTGAGCCTAGTTGGAGCAATCAGTTGGGAGCATTCCCTTGGACTGGATTGAACCTTCAGTCCTACATTCCTAAGTGCCTTCTTCGTTGTTTTTTTTCACGTTCACACAATGGGTGGATAACAGATTATGCAATCGTGTTTACTCAGTTCTTGGGATCTTGAATCTATCCGAGGGACAGGAGTATCCTCTTATAGTCTTATCGTAATACTCGGTTAGTAATAATTACAGGTAGACACTGATTGCACAAAAGAAATTATGACTGTGAGCCTGATCTATAAAGAAACGTGTCAAACCGTTATGTAACAATTAGCAACGTTTTAATGTTAATTTGTTGTTCATATGGTGGGCCTATTAGTTTTTTTTTTTAATAAAATGTTGTATATGGCATTGGTTGCCCTTGCAGCCACAAGGAAGACTGTTTTAAAATTCAAAATTAATTATAAATTTCTTCCAATAAAGTTTTAACAAAAAATAATCCAGTTTTCACAATGACACTTCACTTTCTGACAGATAATGGCGAATTAATTAGAAAACTTCAAGTGATGCGCAAGACAGTGAGAAAATATGACCGATTGAAGGGTTGTTGGACGTTGTACGTAGCTCGCTCGTTGAACATATGCCTTCTCCTTATAGATAGCCCTGGTGCCATACGCCACTGGAGGAGAATTACAGTAAGACTGGAGATAAGAAAACTGACCATCGTTCAAGGATATAAATAAGAGTGAATTGGCTATAGCCCGTCTGCTGTGTTTTCAAAGATCCACCATACAACGGCGTGTTCAATCTATGTCACATTTCTTTCAACTTCTCGTTTATTACTAGCCACTCCAAAGAGAGGTAGAAAAGAGGGTATTGAGGAGGGCGGCGGGAGCGGAACGTTGATAGAACGGACCAGGGATGCTCTGCAGTGATGGAACACGGCTTTCATTTGGAAACCTCCCCGTCGTAACTAACCACCCACCATTACTTCCGACGCTTACCATCATCCCATGACAAACACCAACTAAAGACCCGGGATGATTAATATCATAATTTATTTTGAAAAAGAGAAATGAAAATGTTATGTGAAGTGTCAAGGGTAGGTAAAATCTCTAAGCCCAGAATAAATTCTTGAATACTTTCAGGCTAATAAGCAATGAATTAGTATAAAGGATAGCTAAGTGGGCGGTATAGCTTTCTCACACCCATGATGCTCTATCCGGCTTGTCATGCGCAATGGCTACTGCCGCCGGTCACGCTGAACATAAAAAATTCCTCCAAACCCGATCCCTCCAATTGTTGAGAAAAATCGATCCATTATGTGATGATATGAGTTATGAGAAATATGTTTTCCCAGGACTTCAAGTTTGCGCATGCTATAATTGGTACAGTGCCATGTATATAAGGTATCTGCTGTGCACCTGTTATGAGACTACATAAATATGAGAGATATCTGGGGTCAGCTTAGCCTCTCTTAATCTAGTGGTATCTTCAATGATTTCATGGTAAGTTGCTGCTTAATACAATAGTTGGGAACGGATGGATTTAAATATTCATTTTGAGGAGTCAACGAATTGCTCATTATTTGTATGTACCTATAAATAAAACGCAATTCACTAGCCTCTTGGTAAGCATTAGACAGTCTCACTATCGTCAACTTGGGCCTTCATCGTGCCTCGACGTCATGGCAAAGAATTTGGATTGCTTAATTGTACATCGCCAGTGTTAGTGACCTTGGGTTTTAACCCTTTAGTGTCCAAGGGAAGGAAGGAACTTCCCCGTAGAGGTTTTGTGGTTCCAATGTTCGCCACATGCACCCACCACCTTCCTTAGTTAGATATATATATATCCCGCTACATAGATAGAACCCGCTCGGGAAACATTTTTCCAAATGCGAAAAAATACATTTTTTGTTAATATATTTTAACTAACGTTTATAGATTGCTATAAGGTTCACATTTCGAAATCTAGGGAAATCGGAAAAAGAAACTGATCGAAAGAATAGAACAATCGAACGAATAGAACAAATAAGAGAACGAATAGAGAAAGAAAGAACAAATGAAAGACATCCTGTCCCGGTATCCACTATACAATAAAGTAGGTACCTATTTGAATAAAGTAGTGTTTTCTAAAAACTTCACAATGGTCTAACTTCTACCGCATGTTTGCCATAAACTATGAATCATCTGAAAAATATGAGGCTGGTGTTACTCAGGAACATAGTTTGTTTCAAATCCCAAGTAACTAATTTTAGAATACTTCGATTTATGAAGACATCAATGTGATGTAGCACCACTCGAACTAACGCAAAACAAACATTTGTTTCCTAACCACCGCTCGTCCTTACGAAGCTCGAGCACCTCATTAACCCCCTCCCCCAACAAGACCTTTAATCGGTTTAGCTTCGGCACGTCTCACTAATGCCAGCTGAGAGAATTTCATGGATGGTAGCATGAGCCTTTGCGAAAACAACGCATATAGGTAATTTTAGTAGTCTACGTAGTTAGGTGTTTACAACTCGATGAATTTGAAAGCGTTGTACATTTTTACTGGTGGAAATTAGAATCACTCAAATAAAGCTTATCGCAAATTGAAGTAGCATTCGGAGGAAAACTTCGTCATCAAGTAAGAAAGTTTCATCATAATTTTGTAAACTATAAGGTTCATAGATACCTGCTAGATAGATTCTACGTTGGGATGGTTTTTTGTTGTTCACAATAATTCGTGAAATACATTAAAAAGTTC